>CALYDF020002960.1:0-44976 GCA_944474145.2 Dicrocoelium dendriticum
GGCCGATCGTTGATGGATATCGACCAGCGTTCACCTGCGCCTCCTTACATTCCCATTGTTAGCGTTGTAGGTGCGTCTGCGTGTGCAGGCTAATCCCCGGCACTGGTTCCGTGCGTTTGCGGCTACCGACGACCTTGGATCCAAAACCCTACTCTTCGCCGAACAGGAGACGTTCAGCCCGGAGCACGTGTCGCATCCCCTCCACCGTTCACTGGTCGCTCGTCCAAACACCATGTTTATGCGTGCCATTAAACTCTCACCCTGTGATTGGACCATCCATTGATTGGTCAACGCCATTATTTTTAATACTCGTAGCACTCAGGTGTGGCGACTTGTTCCTTTGATTGTCCGGCGTAGACAATTCGTTCCCTCCTATTGTTTACTGACAACTTGTTGTCAACTTGCATACACCGGGATACTGAACAATTGAAGCAGGTCCCAAATATCAACTGTATATATTTTAGTGGTACCGTAGTATTTGTGATCCGACTTGCTTTGATTTCGGGATCTTTGGCTACGCGTTATTCTACATTCGCGGTGGACTTTACAATCTGCACTCAACACATTTTAGGACATACCCATGACATTCACTGTTCAACAGAATCAGCGCAGTACAATCAAATCCTCCGCACTTCGGAATCCTAACATACTAAGGAAAGCCGGAAATCTACTCGAATCTATAGAGGTCTTCTGATTCGTCCAAATACAGTAGCTTTAATCACTTGCGGTCGACTTCGAAGAAAACAACTAGACAGTAATCGGAAACAAATGTGCGAAACCTAAATGCTTATACCTGCTAGGACGATCGGTCAAATGCAATCTTGTCAATCTCATATCACTATTCGGCCATTTTCAAGGACCTGGTCGCTTTTATTTTGGCAAGAGTTCTAGCAACAGAATTTCACCAATGCCTGTTTAACCAAACTAATAGGTGGCGATGTGACTCGCAACTCAATAAAGTCACTGCCCCAATCAGGCTTTCGCAAGTTGACCGATACCACATTTCACTAATTCTATGTATCACTGTTTTTATACGACGACGTCTACATATTTGACTTGACGAGGGACAATTTCTAAATATTTGTGCAGCCTTTTTCTCAAGTTTCACTCACCTAACCCGCACAGGGTACACAACCTCATCGGACTAGTTCCTCACCGACATACTTCACACCATTGCTCTATTTCGTATATCTGCAACTTGCATTCTCTGAAAAAGGATTTCATTCCATCTTTGGGTCACGTGGACACACAATACTGAATCCATCTTTACAATTCAAGCTCTTGTTTCTGCTACGCATATTAGCATTTACAAAATTGCACCATACTGAGCACGCCAAAAAGGCGTGCCTCTCTTCATCGAGAATAAAATAATTATTAAAGTAAAGGACTGTTTTTTGCTCACTACTAACTAGCTCCAACGGCGAAGCGGCCGTCTGGTTTCGTTCCGGAGACCTAGGTTTCTCCTCTGAATTGTCAGCTGATTGCAACGGACACCAAATGCCCGCCAAACATCCTTCTACTCATAAGTAATGAAAATTCGCCCTTAGGCTTTTCACGAATGCTATGTGGATTCGTAGGTGCAGTAACCAGGAAGTCCTGAATTTGGAAGGCCAACGACTGTCATCTGTATGGCAGGTACCTGCATGACAGTGAAGGGTTGGTCGGGCCACAGCGCAGTTAGCTAACATTTTGTTATCTTCGGCTACCTTCCGCATGGCTCAGTGACATAAGATGCGGGCTAGTTTGCACAGGCCACTAGCAGTCATTGGTTCGATACCCCTAGAAGCCCGAAGGATGCGCACCACTGCCGAGCCTCACTAGAGAGAAGTGGCCGTCTGTTGCTTTTCCGTAGAGGTATTTGATCTATATGAATTGTCGGCTGATTGCGACGAACACAAAATACTCGCCTGAATCCTTCTACTGAAATATATATATATATATATAGGACTGCAGGTACTTTTTAAACGATAAACGGACCGATAATATTTTTGCAGCAAATATAGCTGCTATCTAATAACGCCAATGTGAGATATTGCCTTTTGCCTCACAAATTAACACCGACGAATTCTAAGTTGTACTGTTTCCAAACTGCAAATACTAAACAAATCTGCCAACTACAAACCCGAATGCAATGTTTGCGGTTGCTTTAACTATCCAATTTTTAAAAACGTATCTATTCTTTATTGGCGTCCATTGTAGTGCTAGATAATAGAAAGTTGCTCCTATCTCTACTCTATCTACAGCGACAAAATCGCGGAACATTACTATACATCGTGCCCTAGAGAAACATGCATATCGCATTGGAAACAAAATGATCATTTCTTACTCAGCAGATAAGAGTTCAAAAACCTTTCTCACTCTGTGCGCTGACTATGTAATAGTTAACAACCATATGGTCAGAAGCCATTCGCAATGCAAAAGTGATCATGATGTTTGATAGCGATTGCATCAAATCGACTCTGAAGTGACTCGGTTTATTTTTAAAATCTAAACCCAAATTTGACATCCCTGCCGTAGACCGGTAAGCAACTGCATTTTGGGTATGACAAGAATAGGCGTTATCATAATACACTCAAAGCTGGCTAGATATACGTGAATGCCGATCTGTGCACAAGATGCTCCGCAAGACAATTTAAAAGCTATTATTTGAAAAATTTCAAGATATCTAATTTGCACTGTGACGTCTACCACCTCAGAACTAGCAGTAAAACTGTCTACACACAAGCATTCGGGCTTCAATTTGTGGTGTTTAGAAACCTATAATTAAACATTGCAAATACATACTTAGAATTAAATCACAGAAATACCGCAAGCTTCAGTGATAGAAGCTTCATTTGTTCTTAGTGTTCTGCACTGTATATCAACCGACTTCATGAAATAGCTGTATCTACGGAATCTGGTTTATTTATTGGCCATGACATGTCCAAGCATTGTGATAATTCGACAAGTTATTCAAATGTATGTTTTGTTATGTGATCCTTTTGGGAGACTCCACCTACGCGCAGCATGCTTTTGCTCCTGACAATTGAGGTGGCTACACGAACTTGAGGAGGAACCTTATAAAGAACAATACGTTACCTCAAGGATGAGTAAACATTTAAAGGGCAATATTTATCTCAAAGTTTCATCTCAATGTTCATATCAGGGCGCTGCCAAGCCGCCCTGATCACATACATATCCGGTCTACTCCTTGGAGAGTTGGAGAGTCACAAAGTCAAGAGGATGTTGAAACAGATTTGGTAGGTTACAATATGCGCTTTTTATTTTGATGTATATGCAGTAAAACTGAACCAGGATTTCTGTAAATGCGAAAGAGATGCAGTGCAAGAAAATTCCTTAGCACAGGTTTTTATTGTCATTGCGCTCATTACATCCTGCTGAGAGTGTCTGTCATTATTTTACTTAGGCACATACTTGCAACAAAACGATTCTTCCGGACGGATTATCTCCGAACATGTGTGCATGATGTTGGAAAAGTATTTTGCGCTTGTATAGACAGTGTATAAACAGCAACACAAAACCACGGAGCGCTAGAGAAGTGTCATCGTTAGATCAGTGACAATAAAATAATCAAGTATATATCAAACACTCGCACGCATTTCGGACCATATGAAGGCGATGGAGAAAATCATTTTTGAAAAATTGTTATCTCAAATTCACTCGCATGAACCATTTCACTTCGCCCACTGTAGTTCGTAGTCCAATCCGGATACGTTGGTCCATTTCGTACATGATGTTTTCTCATCGTGTGATAAGAGAAATCAATCCAGTAGACTACTTTTAGTTGTCATTTTCTTTTTCTTGCTAAAAGGTGTACTAATTCAAGGAATAGATCAATTCATCGCCCATTTGCTGAGTGATAATTTTGCTGGGCGCACTAGCGGTACTCAGCTCAGTGACAGATGCCGCTCTCCACTAATAATCTACTCCATTGTTCCTGAAGGAACACTGCTGTGACGTTTTTTCTTGCCTTTACATCAGCTAAATAGGAGCCAGAAGCCGTCCCAGAAGCAAACCTACTAAAATGTGTATGAAACATCGGCGTGGGTGTAAATTATTCGAACCCCGATGCTCCCTCTGGTTACAACATCAATTAAACGAACTAGGTATTTGGTCTCAAGCTGTCTACCTGTCACTTAATGTTTATTTCGCTATGCAGTGAAGGCAGGTACCATCAGCTTCATGCACATTACCTAAAGCTGCTTTCTGACGCCGATGACTTTTTACAATGCCACATTAATGAAGTACCTAGGTGTGGTACTGAGCAATGATTTACCTTGGATTCTTCTTGTAAATGAACCATTCAGAATGTCAAAGGGTTATCGTTCTACGCCTGTCAGCTAAACGCCTCTTCTGTCTGCTGTAAATTGATCCTGCCTTTGACAATGAATGTTTTAATCCTCACTGGTACCATAGTTCCTTTTAATTTTACCCGTTTTCTGGGTATGCATTGCAATTCCTTTGTTAGATCTGTAAATATGTTATACAGATGTAGTGGTATTCTGGTACCTGCTTTCGTTGAAATATTTCTGCCCACACATATCAGTACATGTAAGTAGCTAGCGTCCAATATGCAGGTGGATACAAGTTCTCACCTCTGGGAGGCAGAAGTACAAACTATCATATGCTGCCACACAGTCCATCCATTAATCGGTCATCGCTCATCTGTCCCATTTAATGCTAGACTCTGACAATGTCGTTCTAGAAGTAAACGGCAGATGCCCAACAGGACGACATTCTTGTTTCTTGACAAGAACTGAACAATATAGAACACTTGTTCATACACGTACACTGTGCTTAACAAATCCTAGGTGACAATGTAACAGGTGTTCTTCTAAGCAATGATTGTTTGCTTACAGAACACGTAAGATGCATTTTTATGACTACATACTTGTTATTCCCTCCGATGCATCAGATGCACCTGTTCAACAATAACACACGTGTGTGACAGGTATAGACCTAGTGGATACATGCAATGCTATGAGTTGAGGTATTGTAAGTTTCTGGGAGTGTGCCAATCACAATACTTAGGCAGAAATTCGCCAATGCCATAAGAAAGTTAAGACATGAATTCGCAGCACATGAGATAACAGCTTGCTCCAGAGCACCAACAAAATGTGCAGCAAAGGCACTGGAGCACAGTTGAATGGGAATGGTAGACGTTTGCTGAAAACAAGAATTTGCAAACCAACTATTATCGCCTAATATAAAAGGGTATGAGCTGTTGCCAATCCTAACAGCTAAGGCAATACATCCTGACTAGATACTACTCTCTAAGCACGATTATTAATCTAGAAATTGCTTATTTAGTCAGTCACTCCTATTTTCAACATGTTTAACATTGCCATAGGATCTAAATTTAAGGTGGGCTGACACTACAGGGGAGGATCACACATCTATACAAGAGATAGTGTATACGCATACAAATGGTTCAACGAGATGTTACGGTTCAGCGCCACTAATTACGAAGTTGTGAGCATACGCTATCAGAATGTTCAAGACAAACAGCTAGGGCCACAATTTCTGTATAAGCCTTCTCAGGAGTAACACGTCAGCGTGATCGCGTAAGTTAAACTTGGCTCTGAGACTGAAAATCTGTAATTTGGCATCCTTCGTTCGGATTTCGGGAAGTTTAATGCCTCAATCTTTCCAAAAATACAAGGAATGCACGCGTGGCCGCAAGCGGGATACGCTATGTAAGCGTGGAAACCTTGGTGGAATCACCACCACACCGTGCTTGATAGTGCACCAGGCACAGTGACGAAGAGCGCCAAATATTTGTCCCACAATTACTGCGCACTCAAGCTGAAAAAACCAAAAATTTTCGGCGGCTGTTATGGGCGTCCACGGGTCGAACTCACAGTGAAGTATCAGATCTCAACAACATACAGCCATACTTGCCATCATGTTCGGATACTTAACCAAAGCTCATATCTCAATGGTCGCTAGTTTAAGTTGACCTAGGTGGTCAACTGGGATATCGATAATCATTATCTCTCTTATAGGGTCGCAGCACTAGAAGTTCATCTTCGCTCCTGCAAATAATATCCCTATCCTATTACTATACAAATAACAGCTTAGCAATACCCTGAGACATTAACCCTATATGATATAAGCCATGGCTCTCATACGATGGTTGTGTTCCAGAAAATAAGTTTGCAAGGGATCATAAGCTTCATAAACTCCAGACCGGAATATTCACTGCGAAGTTAATCCAAATCAGGCGATATTTCATCAACACTATATTCCATGTTTTTTTTTAAATTTTCCGTACAAAACCTGTTCAGCATTTGCTTTTACAACTGTTATAAAACAGTGCGCAAGTGATCCGTTGCACTTTCTCAAATTTTTGAGGATAATCAACAACCGCCAGAGCCTAGTACTTTTTAAACACAGACCACAAAATTCCATATGCACTCTTTACCGGTTTCCGCAGTTCCTAGGCCAAGATGTCCATTTAGATAGCTGAAGAAAAAATCTTCTGTTTGCAACGCATACAATTTGATCCGTTTCTTCGAATCTCCGCAAGTATATCCGACCACAAGCAAAGACATACGGGTTAGCGACTATTTCGTCTTTCCAAACCAAAGATGTCCTAAATGCGAGTTCATTAATGTTAATAATTTCAACGTGGGTAAAATGACAACACGATGGTTCCCAGGGAATTGTCTATAAATTGAAGCGTACAGCCATTTGCAAAGAGCATAAGGTGTGGAAGACTCAATTTAAAGACTTGGGCCATGTTTGTCATGCATTAGAAAATACTGACCCTTAACAACTTACTGACTCTAGAATCAGAAACTGGCAACGACTCGATGAGGAGGATATCAACTTCAGAGCTAAACGCATGTGTAAATTCCTTCACGCCATCTTGGTTAACCACGTATTTCTAACCGATAACGGTACCCCCAAACTTTGAACTATCGCAGTACAATATCTTTAATCTAAAGCACCTGAAAAATTGTAAACAAAAGTCAGAGCATCAGAATCGATCTCCGTAGTGAAATTGAATGGAAACAAATATATATTCAATCTTGTCACAGCCAAGTACGCAATTGGAACATCATGATATATTTGGGTATGCCCTCTTTCATCTTTGATAGCCAGTGTAATGATGGCAAAAAGCAGAGAGTACAAGTTGCTTTAACAACGCACCTATAATGTTTGGTGAAGCCGCCTGGAAAAATGGGGGTATTATCATAAAAACTGTGAAGAACTCTATATAATTAGAGCAGATGCACCCAATTCTTCAGTCAATTGATGTTAATATTAAACGAGGTGAGATCTAAAGATCAAGAATAATGGCAAAACCTTGGAAAGTTTCGAAAAATATCACAAATTATCCATCAAAGATTGCAGTTCGTAAATATCTTTAAGCAGCTCCGTTGAAATTAGCATTTTTAATCAGTTATATATCTGTTTAAATAAACCAGTGTAAAAAGGTTAACTAAGACAAATTAATCATTAATCATCTTTTGACAAATATTCTAATTAACCAACATTACAAATGTAATCAGATTTATTATTCCATTTTAGTAAGCAGATATGTAGGCGGCATGATCGAATACATTATTCGAATGATCAAACTTTTCGATATTTTTATAATGGTATCTATTAATTCATGGTCTATTGATGGTGAGACATGCAGACCGGATGGAAGGAAATAAGCTCGATATGATTCAGAAGATTTATTGATCGTAGGCATTTCATTGGAATTTCTAAATCAATGAAGATTTTATAGCAATTGGAAAAAAGAAATGATTGTTTCCCGTTATTCTTTAACATGACTGCTATTCTAAAGTCTCACACTAACAATAACACAGTGGTCTCCACAAATCCTTCGTGGTTTGCCATCTGATTTCTGTGATGGGAATATGCAAGTAGAAGACCGGTAGGCGGAAAGGTTGTAAGATGCATCCCCTTTAATAGTTTACACAAATAACTTTGGCTTCATTTGCAAAATCTGCAAAATTCCTACTTTTCTTTGTCTGGCGCACCGTTAACTCACCTTTTTTATTCACTGTTGACAATATCTGTACCAGTTGTAACGATTTTTATGAAAATAGATTGTCACTGGTGATCCGCGGCTTACCCTCTATACTTTGGGTAAAACTCTTACCCATGTTGGGTAGCATACCCATAAGTAAGCATCTTAATTCCCCCCTCGCTAACTGCTTACGAATACACCCAACGATATAGAGATATCGAAATAGCATATTGTAATACAGTCATGGCTTATAAACAATGGGATAAAAAGATTCTTTACTTAACAATACGATGTATGAAAGTTTAATAATGGAAGGAACAAGGTTTGTTGTTCGGAAATGCAAAGATGCATTAAATATATCCGAATATTTAGTTATCATCATCTGATTCACATGTAAGGCACACATAGAGTCCAGAGATTCCATTCCAGTGCACTCCAGTTTAATCTTCATGGGCCCACATTTGACACACAATGCAGGCCGCTCACTTTTTAACAATTCCATTGTGAAAATGTTCTTCCTCGTGTGAAGAATAGGACAGTATTGACTTCTTATTTTTACTAACCTAATGTTTACCTCCTTGCTGTTTTACTTTTTATTGTTGTGAACTTATAAATAATAGTGCTATAATTACTTTCGCGTCTTCACCTTTGTGGCGGATCCTTACCGGTTGCTTGGGATGGTTGCTTTCGAAATACCACACACCTCCATTTCAGTCAGCACTTATCGCGTAGTATTTTCAGTAGACTGGAGGGGTTGAGTTTCCAATGATGTTGAAGGAGCAGACCTACCTTAAACAGATGAGTTCATGGCGTAAAATGAAGTCATGTGATTACGTTTTATAGCTATTTAGGTTGGAATAACAACAGTACATTCAAACGAATTATCAGCTGATGCGAATTTCACTTAGTTCACTTAGTTGAAGGCAAGGAGACTGTAAAGTCCAAAAGGAACTTGGATGTATTCTCAACCTGGATTGCTTAAATGAGGACACGCTATCTATATTCCTAATTATTCTGCTCATTTTGCTTTATTGTACTCTGTCCTACAAGCGGTTACCATATGGTATAATTATTCCTTTTCGTTGATCACTGTGATGTGCTTGACGTTTCAAGGTCCTTCCTATCATAATTTTATTGTGACTCTGCCCGAATACTCGCACGCCACCGCGCGTTGTACAATTTTTGCCCTTTGGCACTACGATTGCAAAAGTTATTCGTAAGTCATGTACCGTGTTTAATATGCCCTATGGAATCACGGTTACAGGCTACTTCGTTTTATTCTTCTACCCAAGCCGTGCGTTACGTCGAGGATTTTTGGTCGTGGATTCTAGTTTAGTTTTCGCACGACGTACTTTGTTTAGGCTTCGTGTCGTGTATGCAGTGACTCTGATGACATGGTTGGCAAACATAGCCATAGCCAGGTAAACTGAGCACTCTCGTTAAATCAAGCAGATTAAATGGTCAAATACCGCAGCACTCGATGCTCTCTGTAGAAGTGGCAACGGTTGCGAATTAGTTGAAGGCTTGTCTAATTATTGAAGCCGGAAAAGGAGATGAATTTCGTTGGCGAGGGTGATTTTGCATCCGTTGATTAGCAAAACTATTGAACTCTGAATCCAAGGGCTTGAAAAATGTGCGATCGCAAGCCTTAAAGCGATGTGTACAATGTGGTTGCAATGTCAGTACGGTAACATGGTTTAGCAGAGGCGAATTCTACGGCAGCAAGAGTCTTATGACTTTGGCATCCAGGGCGTGATAACAATGCATATTCTGTCATCGACGACTTAATGTTCGTAATGAAATTTTTGAGCTATTTTACGAGTTGCTTAAGATCGGATGATCCATTATCCGAGAAAGAGGCAAAGCATTCTGCAAGTGTACCTTTCAACAGATTGGAATCACATTGTCTCCTCGGGAATATGAACATTCGCGGGACGTATGTTCTCAGCGTAATAAAAGCAAACTAACTGTCGCAGATTTCACCATTCAGAACTTGTCATTTTTCTGTTGGCGTGTCGTCTTTTATGAGCCAAACATTTGGTTTGCTTTTGCAAACACGAAAACTTGAGCTAATCCATAGTCCATATTCCTGTAAATGAGTGCGATTTCCACAAAGAAAGCAGTCATAAAATTTGTCCATTTTTGTTTTGTTGTATCCAGTTGTATGAGAAAGGCTTCCTCAAGACTTCTAAGTGAAATAGAAATGTTTCTTATTAGATTTTCCTCTCGCTCACCTCGGCCTGCATATTAGTCTCCGTGCTGAATCAATGATGTAAGTTTCTCTTTTCTGCGAGATCATATGACCTACGTCTAACGGCTATGGTCTTCAGACCAGAAAACTTTGTTTACATAGTCATTACCCATTTGGCAAGTGCCACTTCAACTACAGCTGAAGTTCTGTTCTGAAGGGACCCATAATTACATACCCAGATATAAAGAATGGAAAACAGTAAATAACAGTGGAAAATGCCATTATTTTATTGTTTCGGGCTCCATAAATTTCGTCGGTTAATGTTGAACGTCTTGACAATCTGTTTCAAGGGAATGCCATTTTTCAAGTCAACAAGGGGCCGACAAAAACAAACGTGTCCTAGTGAGCAATCCGCGCACATATCGCTTACTTAGTAACGGACGATGTCCACAGTTTGGCGGCATTCAGAGCAGGGAACATATTTTTTACTATTAAAGCTCTGGGGTACTACCGTCCTAAACAACTGATCTTTCTTATTCAGAGAATATCAATTAAAAGCGCATTTCTCATCTCGGTTTCTCTTATATTGCTTCACTTGTTCCATGGCAAGATTTTAAACTCTGCAGGGCAGCGCCATTTTCCTCAGTATTTTTATTTCATACTAACGTTACATGTAAATAAATATTATGTAAACCGGATATTAACCACTGCGCCACACGTTTCACATCCTGATCCGATCGCCTAAGGAAGGAAGTCGTGAGTTACGTCCCAAAGTTCCCATATGTAATGTCTACTATATCTACATGATGACAGCAAAGGAGGTGCAAAACACGTCGTCATGTGCAGTGTTTTCGGGCCAGCAAGGCATTATGTCCTTCGGCTTCAAGCACTGCTTTACTGATCGAATAGACCAAGATTAACTACTGTGCAAATCAAAATTCACATTGAGACTGGGTATCGCAATTCAGACAGCAAACGAGTCCTTTAAAATGACCCTTCAATCAGTAATATACTGTCGTATCATGCGTTGTCGGTCCTCATCCTTGACTTAGGTTTGGAGGGCAGTTATGACTAACACTTCGTTATGCCACCAATTATGACGGTGTGGTATCAACGATCCTATTTGATTGAATGAACGTGATGTGAAATTGCATCGCCGCACGACTAGATAGCCAAACGAATTCGAATTCGTAAGACCCATGATAATTTCTCGGAATTCGTATGTTCAACGTGTTTTTAAACCGAAATTAGACTCTAGCTATATCGCAAACATTTTGCTTGTACTCTAAGGCATTCGTAACAGCATCAAATCTGACTTGCTATGCAAACAAGCAGGGCTGGTTTACGGCGCCATACTAAAGTTGCTAGGGGAATTGATTTCGCCCCCTGCACTGTCGGGTGTATCTCCGCCTAACTTTGTGCCCTACCTAGCTCAACGCATGCGTTCACTGCGACCAACGCCACACCGTGTGTAGAGCAGAGATGTGCAAATGCACGGCAGACTCGCTACCTGCATTCACGATTTCCTCCGCATCGATGTAGTGCGGCGACCTCTCCAGCCTCCGTACATTGCCACTTTCAGATTCCTGCAACCGATTCCAAAACATTTCACGTTAGATCAGAATGTTCACCTAACAACAATGTCCTTCAATCATCTACAAGTAGCCTTCTTTGACGAACTACTTACAACCTATTGTGATGTCATCACACAAGCAACCGCACCTGCGGTGATCTCCTGAGCACTGAATACCCGAAACCCTCCGTTTCCCTTGACTCTTAACATACACCAACACAAACCCAGGCAAACGACGGCCGTGGTGGAAAGTCAAACTTCAGGTCCGTTTTACAAATTTTTTAAATGTTTGCTATTTCCTTTAACAGCCTTGTTCGTCTTTCCTAATTATCGTGCGTCTTACCCACAAACGTTTGTGAAATCAACAAAAACCCGACACACTTTAAAACTTAAAATTCGTAGCTGCTTTTTATCATGCATGCCATGTTCTCTCTCCGGCATCGAGCCAGTAACCTCGACATTTATTCACCCCTCTGAGTTCTACCTTCCTAAACTTGACCATCGGAACTGTCAAGGCAACCCAGAGTGACAGGCCAAGCAGATCAACTCAACCCCCAAGTGACTTGACAGCCGGCTTAAAGCTGCTTCCTGATCAAAGGAACCGTCAGTCGCGCTCGACCGCAGATGACCCCGAACAGGTTAATTCCCAATTTCCTGGCTAGGCGATGACGAATTGGACTGCTTGACTTCTTCGTGGGATGAGGACGTTGAAATAGAATCCGGCGGGAGGAGTGACACATCCAAGCGCACCGTCCAGTCTGCAGCTAAAGACATGTCCGATCGGCCGTTGTTCTGGATTAGCCAGTTATTTTACAGTTCGACGAGCCCGCTCCAATGGCCTACCGATGATGCACCCTGGTTAAGTTGATCATCATATACATTAAATAACAAAAGCCTAGACCTAGCGAATCCCAATACTCACTTTATCTTGAAAGTCAGTGTTCAAACCAATACTACTAATCGCACTCAGACTCACCTCCTGTTTTTCCCATTGACAGCTACATCTAAGGCCTTCCAGAGAAGCCCCTAATAGTGCACCTGAAAACACACACACAAAAATTGTCAGTAATTTGACACAATGCATTTTTCTTTTGTTTTAACCCTCAACACGTATACTATTTTTACTGAATGTGCTTCCGTAAATTGAAAAATGAGTGATGGTTTCCAATGCAATACGGAAACGGATTGTGTATTACGGATTTTTGTTCATCAGATCGTAAAGACACAAGCTGAATTCTTAAGCTTGCCCTCCGCTTACATATAAAAAACTCATTTACCTGTGTTGGATGCAATAAAGAAAAAAACGTTGTACAATAAATTAATACGGGTTAAGGAGCACCGCTCTGATAGTCATGTTGGTGAGTTTGTTGGTGTTACCGAAAAAGAATAATACAAATTTTTTATAATTGAATAATTGAAAGGACCATTTTTTTTATATTATGCTATAGTTTTGTATGCCACTTGACTTGACAACACTCATGGGTAACTGTAATTCAGTTCAACGTATATTACAGGAGTAGGTTGGAGACGCATTGTCAAGTAAAAAAGTGTAAATTAGTGAATGCGTAATCAAACCCTCTTTTAAATAGTGTTAGTGTCTATGCAGAGACAAACAGATCTCGGAGATAATTCCACAAAGAAAAAACACAACAGAAATTAAATTTCTGCTCCATTCAATACAACCACACTGTTCTGTGTTAACTTGGTCTGTCAGTTTTGTATTGCTGCTGAGTTGCAGCAAGGAGTGGCAAATTAGCTGGATTTCTGTGTACATGATGTGCTTAAAATATACATGCTAATAATACTAAGATATTCACAAACAATTTGTATAGTTCGCATCCGATAAAGTTTATAAATGAATACAAATAAACAAAGTAATGTCTGGCTTATCTGTTGTTCGTTGGGTAATCCTTCTTTTCAGATATTTCGCGTTCCGACGCACGTCTTAAAATCTCTCCACTTTTGCTTCGTTGAATCCAGGTGCACAAGAAATGATGGCTACCTCAGGACTTATATGTAAAATATAAAGTTTTCCAATCTGATATCCTTCTCGCCAACTTCAGGCCTGCATATTTAATCTCATTGTTGAATCGATGATGTGAGTTCAATTTTTCTGTGAGATCATATGTCAGCGGTCGAACGGCTATGGTCGCCAGACCAGAAATCTCTGTTTACATAGTTATTATCTAGTTGGCAAAGTGCCTCTTCCAACCACGGCTGAAATTCTGCTCTGAAGCGACCCAGAAATACGTACTTAGATATAAAGACCTGAAAAACAGTGAAGACGAGCGTAAAATGCATTCGTTTTATTGTTTCCGGCTATATAAAGTCCGTCTGTTTAGGTTGAACTTCTTGGCAATCTATTTCAAGGAAATGCCATTTTTCAAGTCACCTAATGCTAAGCTCAGGTTTTGCGTCCCAAATTCTCCTCTCTTACTGTTCCCACATACACTCGGATCATTCTGGCATGGATGTAATTAAAAATGTTGTTAAGTAAAAGTGGAAGCAAAAAAGAGATACAACCTAATTGCGGTAAGACGTCCATGGGTGTTGTACCGCAGTGGGTACAACTCAAACTAATTAACTTTTGTTGTAGCAGGTGACAAAGGATTACATTAGGTCTATAATTAAATGCGTAATTGGAAAACATAATGGCAAGTTATTTGTTATACACCTTCAGATTCTTATACGCTTAAATCACATGACAATATATATGATCATATACGTAAAAATATATGAATGTAACAATTTGTCAGTAAGAAAGGCACTTAGTAGCTGATTTTTGAGTATTAAACAAGGAAGGTGGCTATAAAAGTGTTGAGGCTCCGATCCGGAGTGCGCTTCTTATCCGCATGGGCTTCTTACCCCACTACCCTACGGACTTACATGGCGAAGCAAGGGAGTGGCTTGCCACAACCGAACTAGGCAGATTATTGGATGTTCTACCCATCTTCGGCAATACATGATGGGTTCGTATTTGGCAGCGTCGGAGTTAGTTTCTTCCAATGACTCAACGTAAGGCTCTGATGTATGTAGCAACATCGTTAACTATGAACCTGACCTAGTTAATTACATAGAATATTCTACAACGTAACCATGCTGTCAACTTCGCTGAGTTACATTTTTTAAATAGACATTTTGTCCCCAAATAACCGAATAATGCAGAAGTCTCAATGGCGTAAATATTGATGTAGGCTTCGGAAACTTTGTACCCGAACGATAACCATAAATTCAGCGGAGACAGATTTCACAAAGAGCTTCTATAAGATCACATGGGAGAATATAAACCGATTATAGAAAACTAGTGCAACAGTCCTCATGAAACCATAAGCTAGCGAACAACAACGGAGTATGTGGCAAATTCGATCTTACTCTCACATACCGGATACTAACTGAAAACGTGCATACATGTTTATCATTGCTGACCCTAGTCCTTTACAAACAAAGACGAGGCAACCACCTAAATGCAAGGACGCAACACTCCCGTCTGAATAGTAAAAAAGATTTTAACTCATTTATAATCTGTTCTCACTAGAATGCAAGACAGAGATATGGGGTGAACGCACCAGACGTGAGAGCATTCATATGACTCAGACTTTCATGTAATTGATAAAAACTGCAGAACAATTTGTTAATATGCATTGGTTTAAACACTGATACTTCACGTTCCAACTTGGAACACTTTGATGTTACTTTTATTTTACTTATCCACGCTGTGGGTCTTGTAGTGCTATGCTTTTTATCCCATTACACACTATATATTGAACCGCTGCTGGTCTAGAAGCATATAAAACTATATTGAAGGCATAACTTTAAGTCCAAGAATAAATGAACCCTATTTTGTCACAAGGTTATTTTGGGTCGATAATACTAAACTATGTCTGGTACTGGTAAGCACCTGAAAGAGAAGGACTAATGGTGATCCTGATAGTATGTGATGTAGGATCAAACCGAACACTGGGATAATGACGGTGTTGATAAACTTTAGAAAATGTGACATAACACTTCAAGTGTTCACAAAGCAACTGCGAGAAATATGACTTCCAAATTGCAGCTTGCTAAAAACAGTACCCATCCTCTTCGAAAGCCAATGTAATGAAACAGATATTCTCTGGCGAATTAACGGCACTCACTGGATAGATCCCTAAAACGGCGTCCTTGAAAGTTTTAATGTGTGAAATTCTTCCACCCTCGGAGCATTCGCATTCCTTTTTGGTCATTTATAACCGTAATTTGCTCTGCCACAGGATGAACACTGACCAGATTGTCTGACAATAGAAACACTAGTAGTTGTGTTCGAACGTCGTCCACCCAAAGCTTAAATAAATTCATTGAAGATGCAAGTGTTTATAATTCCACTATGTGGCTCAACATGATAAATTCTTTAAGTCTAGCTAGCTTGTCTCAGATAATCAGCAAGCGCTGCATCACCATTTGTAGCTTCAGTGAGTGCCCTGATTATGTTGGCAAGTTGATTTCTGTTTGGGGGGTAAAAGCATTTGCTAATGCATCCGCATCTACCATGTGTTATAGAGCACAAAGCTTAGTTCCAATGGTAATATAATATAAACGCGTCCTCGTTTAATATTTGACACTAACAACCAGAGCTGCAAACTCCCTACTCATATTTATTTCTAATAAATGCACCTTCGCCAAAACACAATATTCCCCGTACTCCTCTCCAATAACCGGCACTTGCCATAGCATCTTGCTTAACACTTCGATTGGTGGAGGTTTTCGAAGGAATTCGTAGCTCTGAAGAAGAGCACAGTCCTCTTCACGTTCAGAACATGCATAACACTGGAGGAGAGCCTCGCAATATCACAGTCATTAATCAGTCATGACTGTCCGCTGCCGTCACCCATGGCTCAGAGGCAAAAGTTTCTGACAAGTAATATTAATAACATCGCTTCGAATCCAGCAGTATCCGACTGGAACGCGCTACTAACATGTCCCGAAAGGACGGTAGGAATGTACAGCGCATTTCGGGGGTCTGAGGCGGCGACAAAACCAAAGTGGCCTGGCGAATAATTGCATACTTCGTAACGGACGGTGTCCACAGATTGGTGGGATTCCGAGAACGGAACAAAATATTGTTACTATGAAAGTTCTGGAGTTCTGAATTCTTTAACGTCTGTTACTTCCCATTCAGCGAATATTACTTGAGAGCACTTTTCTCATCTCGATTTCTCCTATGTTGTTTTACTTAGTCCATGGCAAGGTTTTAAAATCAGCATCGCAGCGTAATTTTACTCTCAGCTTTTTATTTCATAAAAGCAATACAAATAATTAAAATAATATTTAAACCAGCTATGAATCACGGTGTTTTCTGTTGGACGTCCTGATCTAATTGCCTATGGAAGAAAGTCGTTAGTAATATCCAAATTGTCCCATATTTGTTGTCTACTATCTACTATCTACTACATGATGACAGCAAAGAGGTGCAAAACATGTCGTCATGTGTAGGGTTTTCGGGCAAGCAAAGCATTATGTCCTTCGGCTTCAAGCACTGCTTTACTGATCGAATAGACCAAGATTAACTGCTGTGCAAATCGAAGTCCACATTGAGACTGGGTATTGCAATTCAGACAGCAAACGAATCCTTTAAAATGACCCTTCAATCAGTACCCTACTGTCGTATCAAGCTTTGGCGGACCATATCCGTGAGTTTGGTTTGGAGGGCAGTTATGTCTAACACTTCGTTATGCCACCAATTATGACAGTGTGGCATCAACGAACCTATTTGATTGAATGAACGTGATGTGAAATTGCATCCCCGCATGACTAGGTAGCCAAACGAAGTCGAATTCGTAAGACCCATGAGAATTACTTGGAACTCGTAGGTTGCTGGTGGTTTTAGACTGAAAGCAGACAACGTGCTCGAACACCCGAATCAATAAATGTAATGAACAAATGCTAGCTCTTCTTAACAGACAATTTTACCGGCTAAGCGGCAGGCAATTATAACGTTGTCCGATCTCGCTTCTATACCTCGGTAGGTGAAATGTGTAGTTTACCTCTTAGAATGCTTTGTTTATGCTGCCCATGTAAGCAACTTATAAGCATGTGAATTAGCTGACGGAGCCCAATCGGCACCTTCCAGCAAATGAATGTCGGTGATTGCTAAGGTCGGTAGGAAATATGTAGATTTCTTCGTTATGGAACGCAGCTCGGAAATACTGAGCCTTTTTGAGTTGGTTTCTAATCGGACAATGTAATGTTTCTTCCGTGTGAATGTTGATCTAACATGTGTACTGGATTTAATGCGCGGCTCAGTGTTTAAAGTGCTTTCAATATTCGAACTTATGTTGAAATTCGGTCCCCCAAATAAAGGTCGCAACTCAACGCGTTCGTATTATAGCTCTGATCTCTGCATTTGCTTATTTCAAGTATGTGTGAGAAACGCGTACCACGTTTACCTGCGGGCAGCGCCTAATTTCCATTTTGAATCATTTAACTGTAAAGCATAATGTTTGCACTAATTACTATAAAACTTTGACCTCAAAAGTTGTATGGTTTCTTTTCCTACCCTAAATTTCAATGAATAACCAGACAGTTGTAGTTCAGATTCAGCAGAAAACACATTTATAAGCATATATCAAGAAAAACGCTGGTGCATAATATTATTAATAATGTGGTTAGAAAGCCCGACGGATTCTAATATAAAGACTGAAACAGTGTGAAATACTATTGTAGGTTCAGTTAACGAATATGTAGAATAGGGATAATCACTGTGATCCTTTAAAGCGGCACAATTTGGCACATGGTGACTAGTCCGAAGAGTGAAAAGCGATAGGTGGCAAATGTTTAACTTACTAAAGTAATGTATTATTTGGGTAACCATGCTAGACGGCGGGTGCCATTCGCGTCCGAAATATGAATACTGAGGCACGTCTACTTGCAATCATGAAGAAGCTTAACACTTATAAATGTTAAAAGATATCGCAGAAATCGACCATACCCAAAGTAAAGTTGTGCACTTGTAAATTCCCCCACTGTACATAACATAATTGATTTCATTAATACTTACGGAAAGTGAATTTTAATAACGAGATTACTTTCACTAAAACACGCAGAATTCAAGGATTTGTTCTCTGCTTGCGTAGCCGTAGGGATTTGTTTGCGATGGGTGACGTAAAAGGGACGATGGAAGAAACCTACGGCAACGGATTACTATGTAATTCCAACCGACTTATTTCGAAAAGCAGCAGGTGTTTGCTGAACACCCACCATCAAATAACCTTCGATACTGCATTCATCGCCTTATTGTCAATCAGATTCTCAACTCTACAGCATACTGAACGATGGCGGCGATAACTATCTGTAAGTAAATAGCTGATTTTGAGCGCAACAAGGAGAACAAATCTTCACTGTATACATTCCAACCAACATCCTACCCCTGTAAACTTCATGGCTAGGTGCCTTATTGTGGTGAATAAGCATTCGAAAAATGACCAGTTTCTCACAATTTGCTTCCTTTTAGTTTTTTAGTTACAGGATGTTTCCGTTGAAACTTACAACATCCACAAATATATTTGCCTGCCTATATACCAAAATGCATTTGCCGATCGATTGCTTATTTGTGGTACACCTCATTTATGGTTTAAAAAACAACCTCTGCGTTGCGAAAGCGTTATACACCGCACATATTTACAAGCCCAACAAGTAAACTGGAACAATGGTATATTATGAGTAAGAAAGCAATGTTTAAACAAGTCCCGTGAGACGGAATTTATTGCAAAAACTTATTTACATGATAAAGTTAAAAGCGTTTTGGTGGACCCACTATTAACTTATGTAGAATAGCGGGGATGTTCGCGTATAAAAGGTATCAATCCGTTAGTTGGGATTTTGATAACACACCGTTTGCTATCGTTATGTAGACTCTGGCTAACAACTCATAAAATGAAATGCAAATAAGACAACGCGTCGTCAACTCCTCTTTTAAGTATCACCAGATTGGGAGTAGAGAAGATATAATTATGAGAGAGTTCTAAGGCTGACACCTGAAGAGTTAAAATAAATCGCTACAGCATTCTAGCCAACTATACTGCATTTGCAGTTTCAGTGATTGAGCTCTTCGGTTAGCGTTGTTGTTCAATTCCCTCTGTGGACAGAAAATGTGGCTTGGTTTCTTCGGAATCTGATAAACCGTTAAGACATCCCCCGCAAACGCCAGTATCCATTGCTGTACACACTTAGAGATTTTAGTCAAAGTATATAGGGTATATGGAAATGACCTCTGAGTTGTCCTAAGTTTAGCAGCCTAAAGAGCAACAAAATCATGTATATGCCGCGGTTGCCATGCCCGGCTAGAAACTTCCGACGCGTTTACTTCTTAAACATTTGGGGCAAGATTTAGGGTTCAAACCGACCGAACATTCTACGCAGAAGTCCAAAGTGTCTATTGTCCGTTTTCGTCAACCTATACTTGTTTTTAACATCCACGATCGTCTTGTAACAGTACACACAGGTCAAGGTCCTGTTTGGTGTCTTCTTCATTCTTGTAAATGCTCAAACTTTGATGACGCAGATGGATCACCTTACACTTAGCTATGTTAAACTGGAGCAGGTTACACTTTGACCATTCATAAAGGCATTCTGAGTCTCTTTGGAGTAGATCGTGATTTTCTTTGTTACTTATCGCCCGACTTATCATGACCTCATTTGTGAAAAGCCGAAAATTTATGGGGATAACTCTTACCATGTCATTGATAAACACCAAGCAAAAGCACGGTTCCAGCACCAAACCCTGTGGAACACCACGTTCCACCGGAATCGGGTTATGGCGTGATCCCCTAACGCGAAGTCAAACCTTCTGTTGATAAAGTAAATTGTCAATTCAACCGAAAAAAGGATCACCGATTCCAAAACTCTGTAAACTGTGAAGCTTGACGCAGTGATCCAGGCGGTCGAATGTCTAGGAGAGGTCCAGATAGATGACGTAAACTCCAACCCCTCATCAGCAACTTCCGTCAAATTCCATTGTGCAATCAACGAGTTTGTTCTGCATGACCGGTGTTGACGGAAGCCATAATACCCGGGTGCCAAGATATTGCTTTGTTCCAGGTAGCCCATTAAAGCCGCGGCGACGACCGCTTCCATTAAATTTGCGAGCCCAGAGAACAGATTCACTGGGCGACATTTGGCAGGCTCTTATAAGCTATTGCCATTGAAATTGGAGTGATGAT
Organism: Dicrocoelium dendriticum; assembly: GCA_944474145.2. Classification (NCBI taxonomy): domain Eukaryota; kingdom Metazoa; phylum Platyhelminthes; class Trematoda; order Plagiorchiida; family Dicrocoeliidae; genus Dicrocoelium; species Dicrocoelium dendriticum. Next base: position 20,943 of record CALYDF020002960.1, read on the forward strand.
ACCACGCATCCACATAGTGGAGACGTGCTGTTGATGGAAGCACATTTGCAAAAACAATGACTTTGGTCCAGTTTATTTGGTGGTCGCATCCTTTATCGCTTTTTGGTGAAAGTCGTCGGCTCCCACAGAGTTATAATAGCGCAATGTGAATGACTTCCTTAGCACAGTTGCTGGGTTGCAAATTATATGTGTAACCAATGGAGTCGTTTAATGGATGACATTATGGTTCAGGTAAAGGCTGAGAGTTCAAAGTTTTAGGTGTATTGTAGCGCAGTGCGTTAGCTGCTTCTTCGGAGCGTTGTATCCCACCGCCTGTCACGAAAACTGCAGGGATGGCATGATTCACTCGATGAATATTGTTGACACGCCTACATAGCAGTTTGAAATTTTCCAAGATACTTTGGCTAGGCAATGTTGATAAGTTACTTTCTCCTCACAAGCGAGCGCAGTGAAAATGTTGTGATGGGTCAGGAAATTTCCTTAAGTCCCCGGGTCGCAAGTAAGCTTGTAGGCACGTCATGCTGCAAGCTTTTCTGCCCGCACATACGAATGCTACTCCATAAAATTAAAAGCAATTTTGAAGAACAATTGGGCTTAGCCTGTAATGTTCTGTTGAACTTGTCGCTGGGTCTTTCAATGAACTCTTTCCAAACGTTGTCAATAGGATATTTTATGAGCATTCCCAAGCAGATGCGTCAACGTGTGCTTTCAATACTGGTAGCGTGTGATTGTAGGAGTTAGTTCCGAGTGTTCAAACGGATACTCGGCTTAACCTGCATAAAGGGAATGTTGGCCACACATGGTCATTAAGACTTCATGGAATATCCAACAATAATTTGTCAGACAATAGCTATTCACTTGTGAGGGCAACTTCCAACTTGTTTGCTGTCCTAAAATCCAGTTGGAGTGTTGACACGATTGTACAAGGGAATATTAGCGATAAACCCATGCAAGTCTGCTTTGAACTGTTCACTGGTTTATGCCGTTTCACGTTTTACCTAATCCATCTCCGGAGGACCCTGAAAAAGGGAAGATTAAAGATAATGAATCCCGAACTCGCCGATTGAAAGTTGATACCGATTTTCTTATTGAGGATAATCGCGTGGTCCGGAAAATGGCGAGAACTGGCTGGAAACCAGTCTTTGTCCCTTCGGGACATTAACATCAGCAACTAAATTGCACATACTATTTGCAAACGTGCGCAGTCTGCTTAAAAGCCAAATGCACTGCCAATCTTGCCTCGATAATCCCCTCAGGCCTGAGAGCATTTAGGAAGGCATGCTTTTATTCAAAATCCTGGATCTTGTACTACATATACCGTTTGACAATTTTTCACTAGCTTATCGCATTGGTTTTAGTTCTATGGGTTGGATTTTTACTCCACTGGAAGGCGTCTCTGAATGTTCACTTAATTAATGTTGTCTTGGGAATTTATGACGGTTCCGAAGAGCTTTGGTGTCGTATTCACGAAGGATAAAGATCGCTCGTTCTGTGTTTTCTACGGAGCTCTCTTGAGCTCTTGTTGTCGTGTAATGTGGTCTGTAAAAACGCATGGTTACCTAAGGATTTCGTGTTAGTGGAAAACTTTAATGCACCTTATATTGATTGAAATTTCGTTAGCTAAGCTGCTGTACCTAACTCTTTCGACACCACGTTGCTAGAAGCTGTTTCTGAAAGCAACTAAATTCAAAATGTCACGGCATCTGCACACATTTTCCTTGGTCAGACGCCGCAGATCCTCAACATTGCTATTTCGCCTGCACAATCAGATGTTTCAGCCTCAAACATTTTACCACCAGTCTGGAGGAATGACCACTGCCTATTTTTTTTCACTGGACCACACGTTTTAACATTCAAAACCAATGAGTTTATCGTCCGAATTTCTGGTGTGAAGATCCAAACTGCATGAAGGTGGCCACTAGAGCACAGCATTTCAATCTTTCCCAACACTTACTCTTCCAGTTTTTTTGGAATCTTGTCTACTCAAACATGTCGTCCGTTATTGATGAACATATTCCCCTATGCAATCGAAATCCCTTCACTAGTGTTCCCCCTTGCCTGTTAGAGTATTACGATCGCTCATGAATCGAAGGCACGAACATTGGAATCGATATGGTCGATCGAGCTTGGAAGCTGATTATGCAGGATTTCAGTTGCTTCGGAACGTATTTATATCAAAAAGTATGCGAAACGGCAGCAATTCCAAAGGCATCATGTTGAACAGTCCAGATTCACACCGAATTTGCTTTTCTCATTCATGAGAAGCAGTATTGGAGCCGGAAGTGGAATACCGCCCTTGGAATCACACGCCACTAACGCTGTGTATCACGAGGATACTGATAAAACTAGGCTTTTAGCTCGTCATTATTCATCGGTCTATTTAACAGAGGTACTGTCGGTTGGTTTTCATTTGTCTTTGATAATTGTTCTCAGTAACATAGACATTAGTGCTAATATGTACCCACACTTTTGTGTTAGCTGGACCCAAACTCTTCAATGGGACCTGATGGAGTCCATCCTTTGTTTTTCAAGGTAGTGGACGAATATATTGCTGTTCCTATCTGTCACGTATTTTGGCGCACACTTGAGGCTAGGCGCCTACCGCTTGCCTGGAAATTGGACATCGTCAAGCCAATTTCTATAGGAGGAAATCGACAAATTGCTACAAATGATCAGCACATCTGTTTAACTTCCGTTGTAGGCAAAGTTATGGCAAGAATTCTCATGTGGGCTCTCAACCTGATTGTTCATAATATTAAGATAATTTCAGCTGCGCAGCATGGGTTCCGTCGTATGTGTTTATGTGTCACCAATATTCTGGTAGCTCGAGAAAAGTTAGCTAAATATATGAAAGCTGGTAAACGTCTTAATGTCATATTTGTGGATTAGTAAAGCATTTGACGATGTTCCACACAAAGATTTGATTAGCGAACGTCGCTGTATTTGTGTTTCAGTACAAGTATTCCCTTGACTAGCTGATTTTCATGCATAGATGCGCTTTCTGTGTCAAAGTAAATGAGTCGCATTTACTGTAGGTATGAAAAACTGTGGTCCACCAGGCTCTGGTTTTGGTCCTAAAATTTTTAAAATATATTTAATTCCTTTATTAATGGCCTGTTCTACAGGCAGATTATTTTATATACGCAGACGATTTAAATCTATGGATAGAAGTCTTCTGTGTCCATGAACTTGACTGAGGGCAAACAAGGCTCGTTTCGCTGCGTGATTGGTCGATCGGGTGCCAATTATTTAACCACCAAGATAGGTGCTCCGTCCTTTCGATCGGTGCCTCTAAATAATTTGGCGTCTTTTACTTTGGTGGGCTTTGCTGCCAAACTCTAATCATGTGATGGACCTTGGTGTCGTTGTGAACCCAGACCTATAATCGACTGAATATACCTAGAGGCAAGTCGCTTTTGCCAATAGGATGTTTTTTCGCCCCACTACCTTCCTTCTGCCGCTTGACACTGGAGATGTACAGGATCGTGTTCAGTTCTCTTGTAGTCTCATTCTAGAATATTACCTGCCTAATATCTGTCCTCTTTCCAACTTTGATTGCGACCTGATTGGAAGTTACGCAAAGTTGATCTAAATCCACTCTGGAGTTATAAATCCTGATTTACTCACTTCTTTTTACGCGCCAAGCTTATCGTCGCTATCGCGGGGATTTGATTTTCACACGACCTATCGTTAGAGATGAACAAGTAGGTACATTGCAGGAGTTCATCTCTTTCTATACTTCAGTTCGACTCGGTATGATCTTTGGAATTTGATGAAATAAATGGGACTTTGGATCCTTTCTGACATAACTCTGCCTATCTGGGTAGGGTAGGAGTGGAACAATCCACCTGTGTATGTTTTGTTGAGCAGTCGAAGGAATATTCAAGCATCTATGGCATACTCGCATGCGGAACAAACTCGAATCTTCTTCTTTCTTGTCTCGATGCAAAAGTTTCATTGTTAACAACTTGCAATGCACACCCAAATCCCTGGGACGAACGGAAGGCGATGAAGCGGACGAAGGAATTTTCGTTTGACTATATACCTTCCAACTATTCAATGGCCCAATGATGCCGATTCTTCCAGGCCCTGTAGACTGAAGTCATCAGATATGAGAATGGGACTGTACCTATTGCGTTTTATTGTGTTCCAGGCATGTCACAAACGTGAATACATCACCGACGTTAAACTTTGGGGGCGGTAAACGACAGATATGAGATATGCATCGTTGTGACTTAGTCGGAGGGGACAACAGATTGAGTCGGTAAAGTGAGTTTCCAGATCATCAACTATTGCCCATTACAGGTCGCAGTGGTAGTTGATATGGACCGCACCTTCTCTGTGAGGCAAGAATACCAGATGAGTGACATACCTGCAATCTTAACCTCAGCATCCGTCAACAATTGGTGAAAACAAGTTACAGTAAATTTAATTAGGTCCTAAGCATTCGCAATCTGATGTAGCCGAATCCAGTATGTTTAGCGGGGAATACTTGCGCTTCAGTATACAAGCCTGAAAGTTTCTAAGACTTAAGCTATATTTTGGATGTTGTGCAACTCCTAAGGAAAGTTTTGCTGACCAGTGATTGGCTATCGATTAATCTCTTTTATCAGTGTGTACTTGGGGAACGATTAAATGGCTTTTTCATCGTATGCGTAGTTAATCCTGCGTCTGAATTTCGACGTACGGTGTAAGGTGTCTGGTCAAGACCATCCTCTAGTGCTTGTGTGTGTCAGTTAGAGACCACACTGGTGCATTTTTCTTTTAATAAACTCAATGCATTTACTTGGTTTTTTGGCACATCATTTCTAAGTGGCACTTCGCTGACTGTCTTCAGCCGAAGCACAGATGGAAGCTTGCAGCGAAACATGTACCAGCATTTTAGCAGCCGTGCTACGATAATTTGACTGTAGGACCATCTTCAAAATTATTGGGCCACTTTTTTGATTCGTATGTGTGCGTATACCGTTCTACTAATTTCGCTAGCACATCATACAAGCAGAGTGTATCAGGGATGGAATACCACTGCTTTTTAGCATGGATTACTATATCATGCTCACCACATGCTTAAGATTCATGACCTCGTGAAAGGATAGTTTCTGGCATAAGTTTACTTTCGATATTTAACTAATTTGCGCTTAACTGGACAACGCCTGCCCCATGCGATGTCTGGAAAGATACGGATAGAGCAGTGTTCATTTATGATTCTACCAGTTGAAAGTAGTACTGATCTCAAAAATTAAAATAGAATAAAATTTTTATTGGATAGCGGCTTGTCTGTACGCATTCATGAAGGAATTCATTACAAAGCTGGATTCTTCCAGCCGAGTACTGAAATTTTTTCCACACATGTAACTTTTTCAACGAAATATGGACAATGCTGCTTTACAGCAAAGCAAATATTCCCATTGCATTCAGATGAATAAAGACCAGATATAATCTCAGGAATAAGAATTCTTTCCGTAAAATCTCGTCAGACCTAAACGTTTACATAAAATTGGTTGTGTGAAGTAAGCGCCAAATAAGGTTGCGATTTATTTGTAAGTTGTTTGATGACTAAATGCGGCTACGGATGGCAAGAAAAGTGAACAAAATGAAACTTAATACACAAGTTTTAGCAGCGTAAAGTCAATAGGGAAGCTCACGAAAGGAATTAGGTAAACATGTCAGTCGGCCACAGTAATAGCGTCGGTCTTATGTATCATTTATATACACCTAATTCCGGCTTAAGATGGTGGATGTAACTGGCATCGGCGATAGACAAGATTCGCTTTCGGTAGCCTTGCGAGAAACATTCAGATAGTGAGTAGATGACTTTAAAGTCATTCTCGGATGCAGTATGGTTATTATCAAAGAGGTGCGACATGATTGGGCTGTCTGAGGACCTTTTTTCGCCTTCGTAAAACCACGCCGGGATGTACTCACGAATCATATTTAATAGACGTCTGGTTGTGCTACCCGGGTATCGCGCACCCCAGCAGCACGAGTACTGATAAACGAGCATTGAACGGGTCAACAATGGCAGACTATCTTTCAAAGGTTTTGCAAGCAAACGTTTGTTGTTGTAAACAATTTTTCAAGCGGGTTGCGATATAAGTTTTCTCGACAACATCTTTCAGACGTCGAGATAAGATATCGGCTGCAATGTCGTCCTTAAACGGCAAATGCTAGAAAAGCTCTTCCTTGGGAGCAATGCTCTTAGGTGGCTTTCGATTTCTTACTTTCATACGCTTAACCATAAACTTATCGAGGTAACCCTTTTTTTAAGAAGTACGTCGCTGTTTTTCTGTAGATCTACGTTAACGGTTTCCGGAGTGCAAATACTGAGCGTTTCCATTTGCATGCCCAATGGAGAAGCCTTGATTATTAATTACGTCATTAGAAACATTCAACAACAGTTCTGTATGCTTTTCGGCATCGCAAAGCATTAAACTTTTTATCGACATACCGTACGTACATTTCAGTTCTACAGATGCGGGTACTCAGTAAGTTAGGATGGAAATTCGCCATAAAGTTGTCAGACAACAACGACCCTTAAAGAGATCTCACGGTTACTTAATTCCTTTTGTAACCTTCCCTATTTAGTTTCGACTGCTGAAGTTTGTATAATAAATTTCCTTTGGTTCTCTTATCTTGCCATCTCTACCTGTATTTAGTCATCGATCCAAACCGTTCAGACAACTTAGAAATAAATCCCAACCTGATTTGAAGCTTACCCCACACAATCAGTGTTAACTAAACGTTTGGGTTCTTACGAGAGTTTGCCAATTGTTTATTCTCTACTGCACCAAGCATGCCTGAACAACCGTGTGTATTGAAATATTAGAGAATATGTTGAATTACTGAACAAGGAAACAACAGGTTTGTCACTTATGCTTATATGCGTATGGATATTTGTTAGCAGGTATGCATATTTAACGGATTTGTATTTGTTTTCTTGCTTTTTGAGCTAATCGCTAATGATAAATTGACGCTTTATGTTTGGGGAATAGAAGTTTTTGTCTAGCAAAGCAAGGAGTTTACTTTAGTTGTTAGCGAGTCACAAGCCGAAACTTACAGCCTTGTTAAGCAGACATGTGTCATCTTTAGGGAGAGCGCTTGCACGCAAAAGTCACCAAGTCCTAGAACCCTACCGCTGAATTATTTACTGGAACGTGGTAAACCCGAATCGCCCAGCTGGCATCATGTGTAGGTTGTTCGGATAGCCAATATTCTTGGCTCTCGGTAATGCTTAGATTTGGGATGCCGCTTACTAAGCTCTAAGAGTCGTGGTTTCAGATCAACTCCGATTAAGTTACTAATAATGTCCCACTAGTTGAATTCATCCAATTGCATACCACTTACTGAGGTTGACTTTGAGGCTGGGAAATTGAAACACAGTAAGCTCCGTACAAGTATTTGTTTCTTTTCAACTTGCAAGAGGTCGCGGTTAGTGATTGTAATACTCGTAGATGTACAGCAGGAAACTGGGCGTGCTTGCACTAGCATACTCCACTAATCTCCTTATCCTCCGATCTAGTTGGGTATGGTTTTACTTTTAAATGGCGGCTCTACTTGGAAGTAACCGTAACCCGAATTTCGCTGGTACCGGCTACCTTATTTTTACGCACTTCTTCGGGAAATTGGAAGTAACCTCACATGTAGTTACTCCGATCGAACTGGGAACCGCATTATTCAAATGTGAGCCAAGTGTGGTTTTGGAACATCAGTTGATTATCTAGGCTCTTGGTGTCGTTTTGCTTGCAACGTTTCTAACCATTCTTCTCAGCATATGAGAAACACTTACCGGAGAGGCTTGGGATGCGCATTCCTATATGCTTACCCTAACCGTGGTGTTGTTGTTATTGGTCACCATTTCCCCAAGCTTGGCTAGTAGCTAGTCGTACTTCTAAAATAATAGGAAACAGTTTTTATTAGCGGTATTTTTGTATATCCCACGCAGAATCATAGCGAGTCTGGTATGTTAAAGAACTTGACCTGACTCGATTTGACTCGGAGGCATGTCACATGGAAAATCTTGAAAAGGGAACAGCATGGATTTTCCAGCCTAATACGTTTGCAACATGAGCCACCCAGGTCTTTGGACCGTGCCCCACTGGGAATCGAGCTTGTTGAGCAGAAGTTACGAACCATTTGATTAGCGCACTTTCTGTGGTAAACAGTTGCTCTGTTTCTTATGTTGACGGTAGGGTCACATTATTCACATTGCAGTTGCGTGCTTGCAGACTGATCTATCTGGAATGACAGTCAAATGTGTCATCATGAACAGGGGCAGATTACACGAGGGCGTGATTCAGAATTTTCGTGGCTAGGCATATGTGTCTCGCTTGGCAAATTTGCCTTGAGACCTGCAGCTGCTCCAAGCCATGTTGGATTTAAACGAGTGGCAGTTTGTTCGAAAGCCGCTGAAATGTTCCATTGAGTGGAACCAAACCATAACTTCGATGGTTAGACTTGCAAGACGTGTGGCACTAAGATATCGGCAAAACACGAGAAATTCAAATAAAATTTGGAGCATGTAAATACACGACGATTAAGTGTGGATCCAAATGTGTGTGACAAAATGTCGTTGGGCCACAGTGGAAAACATAGAGTGCACAAATGTATGATTAGCATGCACGTTCGCTCAAGGATCAACATTCAAATACTTACGTGGTGAGCCTGTAACAACGGATGACGTCGTCAGAATCGTGGCTTTTTGCTAGGTATATTTTACTCAGATTTGAAACATTCCTCCATTACTGCGAATCTGTTAAATGATTAGCATGACATCGGAATATTTAATTCAACTTCCCAAACCTGTACGAAACTACCGTTCTATATGTAAACAATGTAAGATTAATAGTTAAAATAATGCGCGATAAAGGGTTGTTTCATGCAAATGATTTGTCTTAAATAAAATTTTAATATGGATGAAAGCAGCGTGGGATAAATATGTTCAGTATTATTAGCGCGCTGTCCTCTATAGTACATAAATTGTCAAAGGCTCGATTTATATATTAGTATATAACCATGATTGGGTTTTTATTGTTGAAAAATTTGGTAGAAAAACGGTGTTTTACAAGTGGTAAACAAATATCTGACAAGTTACATCGTTTGGAAACATTGAGAACAGTAAACACGATGTCAAAGTGAAAACATTTTAGTGGACTTCCCACAGTGCATTAAAGAACTGCTATATTCATATTATAATACCATATATCCACCTGGTTAGACGTTTGGAAACACACCGCTTCTTTGTTTTATTGCAAATTCTGGTTATCCATTTATGACATAACATGGGAAATAGACAATATATTTCTAAGTCATTAGGTTGTTCGCAGGATCGTGTCACGACTAGAACAGTCAAAAGGAGACGGAATTTTACGGCATTCCATTCGGTTATATTGGATTGTTCAATTTAGATGTTGACGCCGTAGATGATATGGTTCAGTTCCAGCATGGGCGGAAAGTGTGGGTTTCGTTCTTCAGTACCTGATAAAGCCCTGTATATCCCTCTGCAACCGCTAGTAATGCTTGCTGTACACTGGAGTAAAATTTAATAAAAGCCGGTAATGGCAGTTGGTAGAGATCCCTAGAGTACTAGGATGAGAAGTAACTGAGAAGTCACGAGTGCTGTTAGATCCTGCTTCTACCATAGGTTACACATCTTGATGGTGTATTCCACATGCGGTTGCTTTAAACATTCATGGGGAGATTAAATGCTGAATCTACCAGAAACCCACCGAAGAATAAACTGCAAGATGTTGAGCTACAAATAGATTTTGTATATACTTTATGCAGTCAAGCGAACTTGGAAGATTTGTTCTCACCTGCTGCTAATCCACCAGAATTATTAGAAAATTTTGTCAGCCTAGATTTACTGCGCATTTGCTTCTAAAGTTTACCTTCATGCATAGCATTACCACAATCTAACATTCTTCATGACTTCTATTTTACACCAACATAGAACAGTGTGTAGTCAACAACGCGCTCTAGAGCCCCTGTAGAAATACGGTCCAAGCAGCAGCCCAATTGCCACTGCACCGATTTTATGACTGATTAGAGTAAGTTAAAATATGCTTCGCTTTTATGCAATAGCCCGAACGCTTAATTGCAATTAAGAACGGAGCATATTTATTCGAATGTGGTTCTTCAATATGGTGAGCAGTTTAGTATGTTTAAAGGGGTAAATTTTCTCCTTTTTTGTCTGCTAACAACTATTATTGATAGACGAGAAAGTTCATGCCTGCTTGTATATGTGACCAAATCCCAAGCACCATTGTTAATTCGTTGATATCCCCCAACGGAACCGAAGTGATTCGTTGGAATTTGGAAAGAAACCCTGGCCAATGAGAAGCTACTTCGATCGCCGCACAAATGGAGAAACTTTGATGACAAATTTGATTTATGCACGTTACAAATCCCGTATAGTCCAAACCAAGAATGCGGAGCGTACTGATACCCGTCATTGTTCTCTTTCAATTTTTAGATAACATTCCCAACGGAAGCAGTAGTACGACAGAAGCGCGCAACATTTGCTTTAAAACAAGCAAAAGGTGGGCAATTAAAGTTTGTCCTGGAGGGCTGTTGAAATGGAGGGAGTTACCAGGATCACAAATGGAAAAGGAAATGTTCACACGCAATGCTGCATCCTTGGAGGATTGTCTGCGCATGTGCCAGACGCACAATTTCTGCGCTATGATTGGATTCCACAAAAGGGTAAACGATTTGATTAGAGTCAGACGCATTAAAGAAAATGCATGTTGAATTTAAATTTGGAGCATTAATGAGGGATGCTTACAGATAAGTACTGCTTACTAATTTCTGCAATATAATAGCTGCACCTCCATAGTTGCGTCTCGAATAGGCTACACCTGTTTTTTATTCAGATTCATCAGAATACGTTTCTTGATATTTTGTACATGTCGCGCCTAAACTGATTCCTTTCTGTTAAAACACAAGCATTGTTCTCATCAAGCCATTCAGGGTTTTCCAAGTTTAGTAATGAAAAACGTTCCATAAGTATTTGTGTAAGCTATCTCTCTTCAGATTTCGTGTGTAGAGAAGCAGGTTAGTCGGTTTTGTTCCCCTTTTTATGGTGTTGTCCCAACACCTGGATGCCCCCAAAAGTGGTTTGTGTTTAAAGCTTCCAAATTTGAATAGGCGCACGATTCACTGCTGTTGAAGTTAACCCGCATCACACCAACAGTTCAAGCATTTTACTGCTTTATCCACACAGACATGCCAAATGGGATCATTAGAAGGTTCAAAGCATTTGCAACCAATACTGGGTCACACGGTTTTTATGCTACGGTGCTGCGAAGACGTTGGTAAGTGGTCTGACTGCTAGTTTTGCTAGCCTGCTTTATGTTTTGCGTGGAGTACATAAGTGTCGTGCACCACTGTCCTCTGAGTTGACACTTTTAAACTCTATGCATGCATTCACCCGTGTAGTTTGTGTTTAGCAGCGATAGAGAACCTCAATCTAATCTATTGTTTGATACACATTTTACACAGTCCGTCGCCCTGCTCAAGATTCTTGCATGAAGACCTAATCGGATTATGAACTTGATTAATGGACAAATATAATGTGTTGGGTTAGGTGTATTACATGCAATCTTTTACGCTTCCTCTTACTGTTTCACAACATTTGTTCAGAAATAAATACATTTTGATACAAATTAGTCTCGTTTGTCTCCTGGATTGTATAAACGCATACAAATGTTTATCCTTCTTATGTTCGTGAATAGTCTACACACGTCGGCTCCCGACCGACTTTTAAATGTCATCGTTGAAGTATGAGAAACTTCATGTTTTGATCATCAGTATATTGCTATGAAGCACAATAAGGAAACTCACACCGGCGTTAGTCAAACGTATTGCTCCATACTATTTACAAAAGTTCTTTCCTTGGAGCTGCCAAAAAGAGCGGATTTGTATAAACAATCGGCTGGTTACGTGGCCAGATTTATAAACACACTTGCTACTATAATACTGCTAGCTTATAACTGTTCCAAATTGGTCAGCTTGTAAATGATCACCAAGATATCATAAGTTGTAAACGTATGTGTACGGCATACGAAATGCTCCTCATTGAAGTATGCTACATAGCTCACTCGATCATGTTTTCGAGCCAAATGTTTATTTTCCCTCCGTATTTATCCTTGTGTAAACATTCAACAGCGCTGGGCCCTGAGTTTTGATGGTCTAACGCAAACAAATAATGTTTAAGTACATGGGTGATCCGAGAATTGACGTGCCAAACTATCGCCCAATAACTCACACCTCTGCTGATTTGAAAGCTCTAGACAGTATAGTCAAGAAGATCGTCGTTCAATTTTTTGCAAGATTGGCTCTGATCAGCCCCTCAGAATACGGCTTTTTCTCAAAATGCTAATACATTACCCGCCAGCTACAACTCTTCGATCATGTTACGAATATGCTTGACAGAGGAATGGCATTAAGTATAATTATGATAGATATGCAAAGGGCGTTCGACTTTGCGCACAAGGCACTGCTGTTTATTCTTGAATCATTTGGCATTGGAAATTCACTGCTAAACTGTTTAGACTCATACCTAAATGGTAGAACCAAGGTAGTTAGACTCGGTCAGCAATGCTGTACGCCGAAACAAATAACCAGCGGCGTCTTCCAGGGAAGTATGCTTGGACCAGTACGTTTTCTTATCTACAAAACAACGTATGCGACTTGATCAACCATGGCCGCCAATTTCTGTTTACAGATAATGTCATTTCACCCAGATCAACGATAAATGTGCAAAGGAAGTATCTGTGTAGATCTCTCCCCAACAAATGTATTTGGTAAACGTTTGTTAATAAAATTTACCGCAGTGAAATCCCTAGTACTTGGGTACAGAACTTGCATCACAATAGATTCATCACAATTGTCGTAAACGTGATCCAAATGTCTGATCACTTTGAACCTAAGAATTAGCTACTCTGACTGTTTCAATTATTCCGAGCATGTGCTATATCATGTTGCAAAAGCAAGGCAGCTTTGAGGATATATCACCACGACCATTTACCTGCATAAAATACGACTTGAGTCATTAAATATAATAGTATGTCCGGATTTTAATGCTGTACTTTGGTTTACAGCCAATTAAGCAAGAAAGACAGAAAGGCTCGGGTACATATCCAACTATCATTTACCAACCTAGTTATGGAGCGTTGCTCAAACCCGAGGTTTTATGAGCGCTGTCCAAAATTTCAATTGGAGTTTTAAAAAAAGCATGGCAAGAAGACGAAAACTGGTAGATGCATGCATTTCGTATTGTCTCCTCGGTGCCATTAACAATAACCGGTATGTAATAATATACTTAAATAGGAGTATGACCGAATAAGCATGAGGTGCAAAATGAATGACGCAATTTCCACCCTTTTGTCCACGGCCATCTTAAGCTGATAAAAAATTGATTTTGAACACATAGGGCCGGCTTCATCCGGCTTTTCGCAACGGCCTCCGCGAAAAGGAGGAAGTGGGGATTAAGTTGAGGTTATAACAATGTGAACGCTGATCTAAACTCTATCCGGTGACGCGTAGTCAGTAGGTGTTTACGTATCAAGGAAGCTGGCGGCTTGCGCAAGCACGGAACTTTAGTGGGACAGGGATACTGGTCAATTTCACGTTGAACCCACCTTGGCACGAGTTCCTTCATTCGGAAAGCAAATACTGATTGGTTTTGCTTATATAACTGTCTCAACAATCGCACACGGATGCGTATTTGCAGTGTGAGTTGGCTTCGTTGGTGGTACGGGCAGATTACTGGTTCTACTGATGACCGCAACCTGAGAAGCACAGTAACTCCTCTGCGTAGCAAAGATTAGACGTTTCTTGGTTTTCAATACATTGAAGTCAACCTTGAATGGCTACTCGATATAGATCATTTCTTGGCTGGCGCATGCACCAAGTCCTTCGAGCCTCGCTGTTGGCTGTGTCTCTATAAACCTACGTGGATAACCATTTGCAACTTGTGTTGTTGTAATAAACTCTAGCTCGCCGGCTAGACAATCATGAGAGCAAATTCGTATAGCACGACTAACTAAAGTTTTCACAAGATCCGCTTGTACTGCACTGATGTAATGCTGGTGAATTGCAGGTTTTGGCCGGACCAGGTTGCTTTTCTGTAGACAAACCTTTTAATGAGCCCGCCATGCTTGCGACTGATGAGAATGTCTAAGAATGGCAGACAGTTCTTCTGTTCTACATCGCTGGTGACCCGCAAGTTGGTATTTGCACGCTCGAGTTGCTTCACAAACTGGACAATCTGCTACTCCGATGCACACAAGGCCAATATGCCATCCACATAACGTATATATGTGGTAACTGGGCTGAGACCCTTAAAGAATAGCCTTATCTTCTACAACATTAGTAAACAACGGATTTACACAGAAATCACTGCACTTGAGCTACGGAAGACAGCAATCTACTCCACACGTAATGTATGCTACTTGCTACACACAAAGCTTGCAAGTCATAAACCTCGATCGAATAACTTTTTAATGAGATACAACGAGCTGAGGAACATACTACCCATGCAGATAGGCAAGAGTGTAAACCATGTCACCTTTCGAAATTCCCTACAGAAGTTCCTCACCATATCAGATATGTTGATGATATTTGACTCACAATATACTCTAGAAACATTGACGGGAGCTGGCATAAAAATCATACGAGCAGCTTGTTTCTTGCAACTAGTTCACCCACTCCATGTGATTACATACAAAACCAAATCCTGTGTCGATGCAATCTATTGTTCCCACCCTTTTGTTATCTACTCCTGACTACCACAAACTAGAAAATGATGATAAAATATCGGCGCATTTTACATATTAAAGAAAAATGCATGATCCAAAAAAGTGCTATTTAAATTTGTTTTACCATCATGAAATTATGTCGTATAAACCATGAAACCTATTCCATTTTACATATGATCGGTCCTGCGTATGGGGCCGTGTACTGCTTGTTATTAAATATAAAAGTTTATGCATCTGTTCTTTCACTTAAATTGTGGTCATATGATATCCCTATGCTGAGCGGAAACCCAAGCGATGCTTAAAATGTAATTGGCGCAAGAGTATTATCTGTTTTCACTTAAGTTTCATACTAGAGAGTTGTCTGCAGTACGGGAAGCTACGTGTATTTAATAAGGTTACTACAAATAGTTTATTAACTGCAGTTATCAAACATTAAACACTACACATGTTAAGAGGTAGGAATCAAGTAAACCAGAACCGTGGACATAAATAACACTGAATTTGTTGACAGGCTGCTGGCAGGTTTTCTTTGTAGGATTTGGAAGTCGGAATGTTTCATGTTTCGGGGCCGTATGTTTTCAACATATAACAAGTTTTGTTGTCTAAACACAGTTTGAGACAAACACTTGTTTTTAATGATTTTCTACGGGCCGGTGAAAGCACACTTGTTTAAAAGACTAACAAAAATACCGTGCTTGATTCACACATACGTCGGGGGTTAGACAGCAAACAGTTCGTAGTTGCTTGCTTCACACAACTCGATCGGAGTTGCGCAAGCATACTGACTGCAAAGCGAGGAGGATAAAAAGATATCTGTGTCTTTACTTTATTCACAAATTTACAAAGAGTAATCTGATGTTTAAACTGTCACTGCAAGCCTTATTTGAAGTATCTAATCTCAATGTAGACCAGTTGGAGCTACACATGGATGGACCAGGTTTTCTGTGTCACCTGTCATATGTATATATTAAAAACGATCTATCTCAGAAATTCCAAAGACTGGTGAGAGCGAAGGAATAATAAGGATCAGCCAACGCTCCTAATTAAGAAATGGGTGAATTTGAGTACCCTCCAAATTTCCCTTTAAACACCAGTTCAAAAGGAGGAAAAAGGCTGGCCAATGTCTTACACATTCAACGCGTCAACCGTGAGTCTGAATTTCAACACAACCAGTAGAACAAAATATATATGTAACCATCACCGCTAGTCCTATCATTATAAGTATGACTAGGGATTCGTCCACGTTACAAAATATACCTAAATTTAAGTAGGACTAAACCCGGCTTTCGCTTTCATATGCACTAGAATGCAGACTATCTGTAACCTGCACCAACGTTCCGGAATTATCGTCAAATTCCGTAAAAGGAAGGCAAATCAATAAAGTGAACAAATGGAACTTCATGTGTTCCATCGCAGGTAGTGTAGCTTAGCCCGTCAAATAGGCGAGCGTTTCGCGTCACCCGTCACCCAAACTCACAGAACTACGGTAAACCGATACTGATCCGATATTATTTTTGCTTCCAACGATATAGCAGAAACTAACCTGTTATCGGCAGCCCGCCTGTGCGCTGGGTCATTTTCCACTTGTAATTTCCAATCATTTTGTACGCAAGCGTAAAAAGGTGATTTACGTCTTGGAAGACTACTGGAGCAAATTAGTAGTTTAGGCCATATTTGTACACAGTGTTACCGAAGCTGGAGATCATGATGAACGCAAAAGCACCCCAATTTATCCAACAGCAGAGGCTCTACATTTGTGAAAACCTATCCCTAAAATACCTAGTAGCGCAATAGTTATAGACGCTTTGCAGATGGCAAAGCTACGTTGAATGTTACCCGGGGACTGTAAAGTTGGTGCACAATTAAAAAAACATTAAAAGAGTAGTGGATTGCTGCTATGCGGTTAGCAACTTGCTAGCTTTCAGACTCCGAATCAAATTATCGTTTCCAAATGGGTGTACAAATTCATTTTGGTAATACCATCGCTAAAACTGTATTTTGCCCAACTCTAAAATTCTGCGTCGTCAAACCCTAAGTTAATGTAATACTATTTGTGGTACATTCCCAGAGGTCAATGAAACATTGCACAGATACTCTCCAGTGTTGATGCGTTCACGGTGGAGGAACATCAGCATTTTGTGGATTATGTTTAACAGATCGTAAACAGAAGAGTACGTAAGAAACATGATGCTTTGTCGCGATCATTTAGCTCCCTGATGCCATAGGCTATGTCCCCCAAATCACCTAACAAACTATCTTCAAAATCATTCGAACTTACTGCTTTCGCCCGAACTGCTTGAAGTTTTGTCACGCAGTTGTAATTCTTGTTACCCGAAATGTAACGAATGTCAGCTAGAAACCAAAACCAATTTTGAAACCCTGTTAGCACAAATGAAAGTTTTATTCGAGCTAACAACGGAGACTCCATTGGGTTTCAAGTCCTTGTTTGCAAATTGCTGATACCAATATGGAAATTACTAAGTGAATCAGCGCGGCCTGATTACGCATAAATATTTAAACTTTGAGAGAAATAGAAAACAAAAAATATAGTCATCTGCAAGGCGGATAACTGAAGCGGTATAGTCCTTATGTATAGAAGTGATTACATCTCGAGCTAAATCATATTCTCCGAGACGATCCAAGGTTTTGTGTAAAGGTTGGTGAGAAGGAGCAAACGGACAAAAAGGCAAAAAACTTGACGAAATGCTTGAAAGATAAATGCACCGCGGTTTTATATCTGGGAGTTTGTTTGAAAGCCTGATGTTCGTTGGAACATTTATCCCGAGAATGTATGGACTGCCAGAAATTAACAAAGTAAGCGTACGTC
Source organism: Dicrocoelium dendriticum (assembly GCA_944474145.2). Lineage (NCBI taxonomy): Eukaryota > Metazoa > Platyhelminthes > Trematoda > Plagiorchiida > Dicrocoeliidae > Dicrocoelium > Dicrocoelium dendriticum. The sequence goes on from CALYDF020002960.1 coordinate 38,529, forward strand.
TGCGAATAATATTGCCCATGAAATACTACGCATGTCATCCTACAGTCAGGTGGTTGGCAGAATGGCTTGATTCAATCAGAAAAGGAATTACCTAACGTATTGCTTGGGATTTTTATATTCTTAAATTGCATTAGAGATGGGAACCTGAAAGTGAAGATGATGTTCTCACCTGATGTAGCTTCTTTATTTACGAATGTTCCACTACTATAGGCATTAGAAAAGCTAGCAACTCTGTGCACAAGAACAGAATTTAATAACTAAACACTTATCAAGCCGGAAGACCTAGAGGAAAAAGATGTGGAACGGTCAGCAGACATTATTTAGTAGAATAACACCGCTTAAAAGAAGCGTAACTTTGTACATTACTTCACCTCAAGGAGGAGAAATACATGATCAAGAGACCCTCTGGTGGATGAGATAAAATCCATCCAGAACAGGTTGCGCGAAATTGGTTATCCAGAAAGATACGCTCAATGCAAAGTGCAGCCCAAAATAACACCGGTCGTTGGGGAAGTAGTTGCTTAAAATACTCCCTCCAGCCGCCTTGGTTTTAAGGTAACCCAAGTTCCCGTGCGGCCGCCGTTTAACTCAGCTATCGCCTACCACTCTGTGACCTTTCTAATCCTCTCCACAAAATATTGTGTGTGCGGTCTTTCGAAACAGTTCGACTAGCTCTACAAGTGCTTCCAAACACTTGGATATAACATGTGTGGATCATACTCTTGCTCCAGTTCCCAGTTTTCTGCATGTTCTTGGTGGAATTCCACTTGCGTAACTACATCAAGCCGGTTTTTCGGAAAGTATTTTGGTCTCATTCGGAAGAGAAAGCTGTGGGCTCCCAAGCTACCCGGCAACCAAACATGCAAGTTGCTCCGCTCATCAGATGGGCAGTTCTAGGGACGCTTATCTTTGCTCCACCTTCATTGTCGCTTAAACAGGGTGGGTAACACACGCTTCCACTTTGTATGGGTGCGTGTATTCCTCTGCGAGTCGACTGTTTGCTGAACCCGACAGTCTGCGCGTTACGACCTCTATCTGTCTCTACCGCCTGACCTGGGTGCGGTTGAACAACTCTCAATTTTGTGCGTGTTCTGACCTATTGGTAAGTCACCAATGGCGCAAAGAACACTCATTAAGTTGAGCGCTTCGATAAGCCTTGCTGTAAACAACAGAAGGACGACTAACATTCCAGCGGTTAAACATCACCTATGTTGCGCAGGCAATCGCAGTAAAGTCCTTAAGATATGTGTTACCTTTTCCAGCTGCATTAGATCCTACTGTCCGCAATGTGTGGGCAAATCCATCCAAGAAGAAAGACAGGCAGGTTTTGCTCAACATGTCAAGTCATTCCAGTTGTCAACTGTCTATCTTTACTCATGAAGAAGTGCGATAGGATGACTGAGATAATCGTGCATTATGTAAACACTAAGATTGATCCCACGGAGGTAATTATGACCACGCTACTACCTCACCTAGCCAAAGTAAGCTCTGAACCTAAACCATAGAAGAGAGCTAGACGCTTCAAACGCATTGCAGCGTCTGTGACTAATTTCACTGTGTCACCTCAATCCCATGATTGGACAAGCCTCAAACATGCCTGCTACCACTTCATTAACCCTTGACGCTTTACTTGGAGATTCAGCCATGACACCGACAGCTCTGAGCCGAAGGCAATCTGGTGTAGATAACAAGCAGATAACCTAAGCATCGGTTGCCTCGACAAACACAACGGGGCGACACACCTAGGTCCATTTTCAGTACCGAGCATGCGTGGCGCAAATCAACTTTCACCGTCAAAACCAATGGCGTTTACTAAACAAATCGAATTGCCGGGAATAACTAAAAAGCTGAAACTCGTTAGACAACAACATGCTGCTTTGACTCTCGTGTGCGCCAATGTTCCCGAATCCAAATCTGACACAATAAAAGCAAGTTGCAAGGCGATAGGAACGAGTGGAGTTCCATCTGTGATGCGATTGATATTCGGGTTGAGCCAGCAATGCTGCAACGTGTGGCGCGTCATCCAACCTCAGTGCACTCATGTGAACCACGATTTCCTTGAGTATCTCAAGACTCATCAGATTAAACAGATGCAGTCCTGCTCACAACAGTTCGTCTTCGCAACTCACCGAGCGGAGTGTGCATACTACCTGATGTACATTGGAAATATCGCCCAAAAGAAACAGTTGACCAAGGCGGCATTCTTAATAGGAATAGCAAAAAAACAATAGTTGTTCATGGTGTTCCCGAGCTTTTGCATTCTTCCGCTCACTATGCGCAAACACATGAGTGAAAGCAGTGGTGCTACCTCCACGAAGCACTCTATGTTGACAATGTTATTGCCTAATCCCTGACAATGGTTCCATCATCACCTAACTACATTGGCTGCGGTCCAAGGCTAAAAAAATTAATACTACACTACGAGGGAATGACGCAAGTTCTGTTGGATAGCTGATTAATGTTTCGAGCAGGGTTGCTAAAAGCGATCCGGCTAAAGACAGCAGGCAAAAAGCTAAAAGTCGGAAGCAATTCAATGGAACTTGCAAAAGGTACAAATTCTTTAATTGCACCGTCATGCGGAGTGGCCGACACAACAGCGTCCACAGCACACAACATGATAGATCATAACATGAGTGAAAATTCCGCTCAGGAACGCACACAAATGTCATGCAAAATGACTGAATTACATAAACCACCAAACAACCGGCTTACAAGTCACAACATTGACAGCCTTCAACGCACTCCTAACAGTAAAACCATTATTTGCATGTTTGCAAACACGCAAGGTCTTCTAAGTAACTTGGCCGAACTTAGAGAAGGCAATGCCTCACAACCGGTGCACCTCGTCATGATTACAGAGACATGGATAAACCCTGAGATAACCGATTCTGCGATCAATTTACCCGGTATATCGTTGTTACGGACCAATCTAAACGGATTGGGTGGCGGTGTGGTTATTTACAATAATACAAATCTCCGCTGCGAAGTTTTCGATTCCTCGAAAATCCGAGCTCCTGATTCGCTTTGGTGCCGCCTATGGTTGCGAAACAAAGACACATGTCTACTAGCCGTGACTTATCGCCCACCAGACTCCACGTCTGAAATGGACTCCACGTTTTTCAGTTTGCTTTGAACAGGTCCTATACCCACACTGTTATGGCTGGAGACTTTACTTTGCACGACAGAAACGCCAGAAACCGACGGTACCCAATTTAAAGCCTGCTTGCAATAGCTAATTGCTAGCCACTCTGTGTACAAACACGCAACCTCTCCCACCAGATTTCGAACTGGTTACAAGCCGTTGATATTGCATCTTGTGCTAACTAACGAAGAACTCATGGTGGACGGGATAGTTACAAGCACACCACTGGGTCACAGTGATCATGCTACTCTACTCGCGTTCCATTACGTTTACACTACAGTGACTTGCAGTGCAAATTGGGTAAGGATCAGAAAACGCTGATCAAATGCCCATTCTGGTGCAGGCTACGACTCAAGGCAAGCATGTTCTATATGGGCCCATGCATAGTGATTATTTTGCACTCACATACACGCCACGCTCATGGGTTACAACTGAAACAAAAGTTGTACATGCAGATAGATACAAAAACCCACCTTTTAAAAATCCCTACAATCATTTAATAACCATTCCTTAAATAGCCGAAATTTTGCTTGCCGATCAACACAACAGGCAAGGAAGTACTAAGGTACCCTAGGAGTTTTGCCAGCAGACAAAGTTTTGGTGGTCTGCTTAATCGAGGAACTTCTTATGCGTCCAGAAAACGCGTTGTAGTGGTGGTGGCTTAATTCAATAAGGCTTAAAGTTGCAAGTTTTCTTCATGTGTTTGAATGGCTATCTACAATGAGTTTAATAATTTCCAGGCTTGAAACGCCGCTACGTGTCGATATATGTTTTACTGATCAGGCAATTACTTTGGTGTCTTTTTTTAGGGCTCAGTAAAGACGACGGGAGAGCAATAGATTCACTGGGGTAAAAACCGTCAATAATAAAACGCAGGATCAAATTAGGGGTAGGGCAGATGAGCTGAGACGTGTAACTTAGTATGTGAGTCTCCTAACTTTAGTGAATGTTTTTTTAGGTGAATAAACAACGTAATTTTACTACTTACTAAAACTCCAAGGTATTTTACTGACATGGAATAAGTTGAACATTCACCGTCAATGCATAGTTGCGTACATTGCGTTAGGATCTGCTAGTAGGGATTTTACTTTGAGCAGCAAATAAAGGACATTCTTACTTTTCGTCTTGTAAAACAGTAGCCAATGGGATTTGATCAACCTGTGTGGTTGTCCAAGTGTGTTTGTTTCTTGGCCGATGCTATATGCTTATTTCATGGTCGCCAAGTAATTCGTCGTCTAGCTACTTTATTATGATAGCTCATTCCGGGATGGGGACTGTGGAAACATAAGTGGAAAATAAGAATGAAGAAAAACTGCTCGCTGAAATCAACTAAACTTAGCGATGCCCGATGAGGCGATAATTCCTATTAATCTAGTTAACTGTATACGCTTGGAAAATAATATTTCGACAGAAGAACATAGACACTTTCATTTTGACAGTCGTTTACCGTTCTTTAAAGTCCACCGCAGATATGGACTCTTACCTGACTTTAGCCTAGCGGAAGGCGTTACGACGATGATACAGCAACGTTTTCATCTCAAGTGTCTTCAATTTTAGCAATCTGAAAGTTCGGGAATCCCCAGCAAGCAATTTAAGGCTGACTTGCAAGAGGTTATTGCAAGGATTCTGCTCTTTAGACATGCCAGATCTTCTAACCATTGCAGAGAAGGAAGCACACCATCAGTGCTAAATATAATGCTCATGATAGCATGCCAAACATGGTGAGCCTTCTGGGGCTGAGTGATCACGTAAATGTACCTTGCGACTTCTCTGTTTGACGGAATATCCACAAGTGCATATTGACTTGTTTCGAACACTCATGACCTAGCAAATTTTGTTACAGTAGTCAGATAGAAGTTTTGGACGAATTTAACTTGCTACTGAGTAGATGGATTTTGCTGGGGATTTATAGTGATCTGGTTAAAACTTCATTGACTCATTGTTCCACTCGCTCTGCAATGAGACCTTTATTCACTTGGATCAGAATTCGTAGGCGCATGGCGAGAAGAGACACTGTGCAGCGTGTGTAAAGAGTAAATTGGGCAACTATATAATGCGGCGTAAATGTTTATCACACTTGTCCTTGAGGATAAATTAGTACAGCATCATAGTCTAGCGTAAAATTTTGCGCTGCCAAATATTTTGTATGTTCTTATAAACAGTCTCCGGTATGTGAGGCGTGAACATCCCCCAAACATCTTAGAAAATAAATCTCCTAAAACCCGCAATTTTGCAGCCAACAATCAACGGCAGCAACGAAGATTTGCCGCATGCCAGTCCCATCCCCTCAGAGGTCAGTATTCACACACGACACTTTTAGCGCAGCGCTATTTTCAAGGGCGCTACTAGCGTTGCGGAAAGTTAATTCCTTATCAGTTGACAAGATTTGCCTGAAAGGACTGTAATTGGCAGCTACGAGGTTAGCAGAACCCGTAACCTGGTCCTTTCAAAATACCTGGATGAACAGCGGGTATCTGGCATGTAAAAACATGTCATCATTATCCCGAATGTAAAATGTGGTACCCGTTCGGAGTCCGTTAAAAATAGCCCAATGATCCTTCTCTCGGTGCTCTCGATAGTGATGGAATCGGTCATTGCTGAGGCAACAATGTGAAACCTGGAAAGATCTAACATAATGGCACGGCATCCATAAGAATTGTTCAGGTGCTTCCGAAACGATTTAAAACATCGCTGTGCCCACAAGCCCCCATGCAATCAAGGTATATTAGATTTCAGGAGCATGGAGATAAAAATCTTAAACAGCAGAGCGGAATGCATTAAAAGCCCTAGGAGGAGACCCTGCCATTATCAATATCTCGAAAGCCGATAAAGCCGAGCCAATAGTGATAATGAACAAATTGATTTATGTGGAAAAATTGATTAGTCAATGGCAACAATGCGCCACATATTAATTAAGAAAACTTCTTATCGAATCCAATAAATAAGAGTAAAACAGAAGTGAGAAAATACCAGAAGAGTGTGAAGGACAAATTAGGGTCAGGTAGATTTTATAACGTATATCCGAGGTCAGCAATTCTGCCTGGGATCTATGAGCTCTCTAAAAGATATAAGCCAGCATTTCCACTTTCGGCCCACTGTAGATAGTATTGAATCTCCGAAGCGCGAACTAGCTTGATATTGGTCAAATTAGTTGCATCCTCTACCAGGCAGAACCAATATGTACTTACGAAATGCTTATGGGTAGGCGCTAAAGGTAGCAGGTCGGGGCATCGCGTTAGACAAATTATTCCTTACTTTCATGTTAGTTTCCTATACAATAAAGTGTGTAAAGATGACACATTAGTG
>CALYDF020002961.1:0-13365 GCA_944474145.2 Dicrocoelium dendriticum
CACACTGACTGTGAACAGTGATAGGCATCCTTCTCGCCGGTCTACTACGCATAACCCGGCGAACATAGTGGCTTTTCGGGAACCTCTTCTGACTAGCTTGCCGTCACGAGCTCAGTATGGATTTGTTGCCCTATTATCCGGCCACCGTTAGGATCACATAGTAACTGAAGGCTCCGTCCCTTTCTCTTTGGCATCCGCACTCTATAGTAGGACACATTTTCGACCCCCTTCCGCCGCGCGCGCGATGTGTCGCTCTGTCCCTACATTCTGCAACTCAACATCTTCTAATCGCAGAGCATGTCATTGTCTGGCATCCGAAGAAGTATTGCAAGGAGCGCCACCACCCATGGACACTACAGCCTCATTTTCTTCTGCGCGTTTACCTCGGCCGCTAAGCCTCTCATCGCACGCCTGTTGGCTCCTTCCTCAATAGTGAACCGTTTAGGTATCTCCCGTAGAGCTCAATCGTCCTTAAAGGATTTCTGGCTTCCAACCAAGCTCAATCTGAGTACACTAATCTGTTTATCGTAGAGCCGCAATAACTCATGATTGTGCAGCAGGCTAGTCACAGACCATAGATACCACTTAACCGCTTTGCCGGATATCCCGGAAGCAACTAGCTCAATCCTTCATTACCCATGGTTCCTTGCATTTGTGGACTAGCTTCGCGTCACAGCTGCTAGATGTCTTTGATGGACCCATTATTATATGCGCCACCGAATAGGACACCACTAGCTAGCACTGCAGGCGTAACTCGCAGACCTCGAGATGCTCAGGCTCCACTCTTCTCCCTTCATTAGCGCAGCCCGTTGTGTCACTCGTCCCTACTCGCATCAGCCGCCCTGTTTACACCAGCAAGCCAGTCCAATTTGTTGGCTCCATGTCAGTTTGGCACGGAGGACGCCACTCCCTGACATGCTACAGCCTCTTATTTTCCTTTCATTGCCCCGTCTGCTACGCCAAGCCTTCGCCAGCGCAAGTTGATTCCATCCCTAGTATACCCCGTTATGGTATCCGTAGAGGTAGGATCTGAATCGTTACTTCAAATGATATGGCTTCAAGCAAGCCAACTGATAACATTCCCTATTCTTCATCGGAGCCAATATCCTCTGATTAGCACGCAGCTAGTCCACCAAAGCTTTCCACTGTGAAACCTTTGCGTGAATACTCCGGACATGAGCACCCTTCTTTAACAACGAACAATATCTTATGGAGTGTGCTTTGCGCGCACTAGCTCTCAGATGGTTCTGTTGACCATTATATGCCACCGTTAGGATACACACTAAGATAACTTGACTGTGGCCCCCCCCCCCCCCCCCCCCCCGTCAATCCGAAACTCCTACTTGCGATGGTGCCATCAAATCCCTGACACTGCCAGCCCTCACATTTCTTATTTTGCCGGGGTCAGTCTCGTGCCTACGCTTCTGCACGCATGATGGAATTCTTATATTTTGTCACCGTAGAGTAATCCAGTAGAGCAACAATCGTCTCATAGATGAAACTGGCATATAACAGCCACTGATACAGTTCCTTTCTAGAGCCGCACTATCTCTAGATAGGCAGCAGCTCAGATCCAACCAACAGCTTCCACTTAACTTTGCGGATATCCGGAGCTAGCTACCCTTCTTACAATGTTCATTCTTGTGGATTGCTTGCGTCACAGCTCAGATGGTTTGTTGACCTATTATATGCCACCTGTAGGAACACACTAGTAACTGAAGGCGAAATCCGAACTCTATTGTGTGGCCACTCTTCTCCCCCTTAGCGCGCCGTAGTGTCGCTCGTCCTACTCGCATCAACTCTTCTTTATAGCAGCGCAGTCATTGTTGGCTCCATGTAGTTTGCAAGGAGCCACTCCCTGACACTACATGCCCTCATTTTCCTTCTGCCGTCCTGCCTCGCCCAAGCTTCCGCACGCATGATGATTTCCTTCATTGTAACCGTAGGTATCCCAGTAGAGATCAAACTTGTCTTAAAAGATATGCTCTTCAAACCAGCCACTGATACATTCTTTTCTAGAGCCAATATCTCTGATTAGCAGCAGCTAGTCACCATATCTTCCACTTAACTTTGCGGATATCCGGAGCTAGCTCCCTTCTTACAATGTTCATTCTTTTGGATTGCTTGCGTCACAGCTCAGATGGTTTTGTTGACCTATTATATGCCACCGTAGGATACACTAGTAAGCTGAAGGCGTAATCCGAACTCTAATGCAAGGTGCCAATCCCTGACTCTACAGCCCTCATTTTCTTCTGCCGTCTGTCTCGCCTAGCTTCGCTCTGCATGTTGATTTCTTTCATTGTAACCGTAGGTATCCAGTAGAGATCAATCGTCTTAATGATATGGCTTCAAACAGGCCACTGATACATTCTTTTCTAGAGCCAATATCTCTGATTAGCAGCAGCTAGTCACCATAGCTTCCACTTAACTTTGCGGATATCCGGAGCTAGCTCCCTTCTTACAATGTTCATTCTTTGGATTGCTTGCGCACAGCTCAGATGGTTTGTTGACCTATTATATGCACCGTAGGATACACTAGTAACTGAAGGCGTAATCCGAACTCTATTGCTGGTCCACTCCTTCTCCCTCTTAGCGCGCCGTTGTGTCGCTCGTCCTACTCGCATCAACTCTTCTTCATAGCAGCTAGTCATTGTTGGATCCATGTAGTTTGCAAGGAGCCACTCCCTGACACTACAGCCCTTATTTTTCTTCTGCCGTCTGCCTCGCCAAGCTTCGCACGCATGTTGATTCCTTCATTGTAACCGTAGGTATACCAGTAGAGATCAATCGTCTTACATGAGATGGCTTCAACAGCCACTGATACATTCTTTTCTAGAGCCAATATCATCTGATTAGCAGCAGCTAGTCACCATAGCTTCCGCTTAACTTTGCGGATATCCGGAGCTAGCTCCATTCTTACAATGTTCATTCTTTTGGATTGCTTGCGTCACAGCTCAGGATGGTTTGTTGACCTATTATATGCCACCGTAGGACAACACTAGTAACTAGAAGGCGTAATCCGAACTCTATTTGCTGGTCACTCTTCTCCCCTTTGCGCGCCTGTGTGTCGCGCGTCTACTCGCATCAACTCTTTTTATAGCAGCAAGACATTATTGTGGTCCATGTAGATTGCAAGGAGCCACTCCTGACACTACAGCCTCATTTTCTTCTGCCGTCTACCTCGCCAAGCTTCGCACGCATGTTGATCCCTTCATATGAACCGTAGGATCCAGTAGAGATCACTCGTCTTAAAGATATGCTCAACACCCACTGTACATTCTTTCAGAGCCATATCTCTGATTGGCAGCAGCAAGTCACCATAGCTTCACTTAACATTGCGAGTTCCGGAGCTAGCTCCCTTCTTACAATGTTCATTTTGGTTGCTTGCGTCACAGCTCAGATGTTTATGGACTATTATATGCCACCGTAGGACACACTATAATGAAGGCTATCCGAACTCATATAAGTGGTCACTCTCTTCCCTCTTACGCGCCGTTGTGTCAATCGTCACTACTCGCATCAACTCTTTTCACAGCAGCAGTCACTTGTTGCTCCATGTTGTTGTGCAAGGAGCACTCCCAGACACTACAGCCCTTATTTTCTTCTGCGTACTAGCCTCGCCAAGCTTCCGCACTCAAGTTGAATTCCTTCATTGTAACCGTAGGTATACCAGTAGAGAACAATCGTCTTAATGATATGCTGCACAGCCCACTGATACATTCTTTCTAGAGCCAATATCTCTGATTATGCAGCAGCATAGTCACCATAGCTTCCACATAACTTTGCGGACTAATCCGGAGTCTAGCTCCCTTCTTACAATGTTCATCTTTAGGATTTGCTTGCGTCACAGCTCAGCATGGTTTGTATGACATATTATATGCCACCGTAGGGACACACTAGTAATCTGAAGGCTAATCCGAGCTCATATGCTGGTCACTCTTCTCCACCTCTTTAGTCGCGCCGTCAAGTGTGATCGACCCGTCCTACTCGCAATCAACCCCATCTTCATAGCAGCTAGTCATTGTTGGCTTCCATGTAGCTTGCAAAGATCCTCTCGTTGATTTCCATCCTTCATTTTTCTCTGACGTTCGTCTGTCGAATCTTCACTTGCATGTTGATTTCTTCATTGAAACTGTAGGTATCCACTATTGATCAATCGTCTTAATGATATGGCTCCAACAGCCACTGACATATTCTTTTCTAGAGCTTATATCTCTACCTAGCAACAGCTTGTCACCGTAACTTCCACTTAACTTTGCGGCAATCCGGAGCTAGCTCCCTTCTTGCAATGTTCATTCTTTTGGATTGCTTGCGTCACAGCTCTGCTGGTCTGTTGACCTAGCACCTGAACTGTCACTTACCTTCATTGCCCTGTTGATACACTCAGCGACCCTATAGGCGTACGCTAGTGACCAAGCGTCTGACTGGAATGGCTACATCCGGCCACTTAGTCTCTTCTATAGCCACCTGTCGGACGTCGTATATTCGGAATTTCTGTTCAGAAATAGATAGTGGCCATTGGCTCCATGCATATGCGATAATTTAATGCTTGTTAGGAGCCACACCGTATCTCAATATCCTTTATTCCTCCAGAATTTCTGCATCCAATCCTTCCTCTGCCCTGCCACCAATTAATCTTTAGGACTCTCACAGCAACCTATTTATTTTCGCTTATTACGCGCTCCCTCTCGGATTACGTCAACTACTTGCTGTTCATAAACTTGACAATCACTACCATTATTCTAACTCTCTTTGCTCTATCCCTACGCAATTATTGGCTCCTACTAAACGGATACTTCGTACTTTACTTACTTGTACAACGATCTTGTCTCTAGGCAGGCGTTAGCAATCCACCTATACGGCTAATGATTCCGGAGGATATTCAAAAGACATTTTCAGCATAATTATTGTTGCACAGTGTACATGCTTTTGTCTCAAGCACAAGTGTTGTAACTTAAGATATTAACAATGTTCAACTCCATGCCTGTTCTTGCGGTCTTCTCTCGGCTGTCCCTCACTTTCCCTTTTCTCTGAGGTCCGGGAATTCTTGGAGATCTGGGATTGGACTGAGGAACAGTTTTGGCCCAAGACGGACGCAACAACCCACATGGACTTACCTGGAGCATGGTAGAACTCCGAAAGGACCGAACTGCAATCACCATAACCCTTGTCCAGTATGGAGAAATGGACATATCCTCATACTCCCCAAAAATTATACATCTGTAAAACCTGGACAGCGGAGAAGTTGAACTTTTGCTCACCTGGACATACAATAAGATGAATAATCACGAGGTCCCTCTCCTCCACCGACCTCAAAAATAATGGCGACCCCGATCAAATTACCTGTCCAACTAGCAGAGGAAATTGGAAGCCATTACTCTGCGAAAATCCGAAGGTAAAACCAGTCGTCAAGCGGCTTTGCCAGTTCAACATTAATGTTCAAAATACTTTACGGCAGTGTTGCAGGACGTGGTGGGTTTTCGCCTGGCAAGCGTTCTCCCTATAAAAAGCCACAAATGTCTGTTTAACAACACTGCGACGTGGCGGATGTGACTCGCCACTGAATAAAGTCACAGCCCACAACTACAAACTGGCAAGTCAACTAGACTAACATATCAACTCTTCCCGACTCTGTTTCAACTACACACGCTTGAACCCAATGTATCGTCGTGATACACGTCGGCTTTTAAACCTTGATCATGCCTGCGTTGGTGTGTCTCTATGAAACTGAGAATAAATTATTTATTTATTTATTTATTTATTTATTTAAATCTCTTCGGACCTGGATCTAATCTATCCTCGGTTGAACAGTCTTATTTTCCTCACTGCTCCCTGACATCCGAGAGGTTATCAATCAAAGCTCTTCATTCCAAACATTCTGTTCCCTGTATCTCCAGACCTTCCCTTGGCATGCTAACTGACTTTTCATATAGCCGCTGTCGTCCCTCTTCTCATGACACTCATCTCTGCTATCCACAAGTTAATTTGGCGGCCTAGCTTCATCGCGCTGGCCTACCGGACTCGTCTGAACGGTCTCCTGCTTTCTGACCCACCTCGGACTTCTGAGATCCCAATGACTTAGGCTCAGCCGACGTAACGTCCTGCAACCCTCAACTGCAATGCATTTTTGGCACTGGTTAATCCTTATTACTATGTCCCCTTTCTTCGTGTACGTGCCTATTCTGCCGATGCTTTCCTTTATTACTTAGACCTAAATTCTACGGTTTTTACTCTTTGAGCTGATTTTCTAATCTCGCCTCAATGGCCTTTTTGTTTCTGACTACTGTGACCTGAATTACCAGGGATGGGCAGACTTATCGGTCTGCTCACATAACCCAATGTTTATCGTTGGCTTTTCTATCTCTTCTGAAGAGTATTTTCCTTTTCGCACTCTATTTGCATTAATTTTTCAATTAGACGTAAATCTCTTCGGACGTGGATCTAATCTATCCTCGGTTGACCAGTCTCATTTTTCTCACTGCTCCCTGACATCCGAGAAGTTATCACTGGAGGCTCTACATTCCAAACACTCTGTTCCCCTCAACTCAAGACCTTTCCTTGCCATGCTAAATGGCTCATCATAGTCACTTTCGTCCCGAAAGCTTCTTTTCTTTGTACACGCACCTTTGCTATCCACAAGTTAATTTGGCGGCCTACCTTCATCTTGCTGACCTATCCGGACTCGTCTGAACGGTCTCCTGCTTTGTGACCCACCTCAGACTTCTGAGATCTCAATGGCTTAATCTCTGCCAACGTAACGTCCTGCAACCCTCAACTGAAATGCTTTGTTGGCCCTGATTTAGTGGGTTGCCTATTCCGGGAGCCCAGAGAGCGATTCCAGAAGACAGATCGAGTTGCAGGGAAACTGTTATTGGTTCAGCAAAAGATTCTCTGTTAGCTAGCTTTAAACGAACGACACCGTGGACGCTCTAGCTAGGGAAACGGATCAAGCACAGCACACAGGGCAGTTGCGCGTTGCAACCGAAACGAGCGCCAAGCAGAAATGGCGATGAGCAAGTAAAGCATTCGAACTCAGCAAGCAGTTCAACAAACCACACCGGTTGCCTAAGTGTACAATTATAGAATTTTGGTTATAATTTTACACAAGCAAACCGGGGAATCTCCAAACTGCTACATAGCCCTCTCCCAGAAGTGACTGTGTAAGCAATCCTTCGATCTACGTGAGGACTGTCCGTCGCGGCCCAGCCTTCTGCGAGAAACCCGATACCGTGAAACCCGATACAGCTGCTGGGGGAGAACCATGCAATCGGACCCTAGCGGGCTCCCACCCCTGTCCTCCCTGCGGTGTAGATACGGTAAAAAAAACTGTTTGTGGGGGGACAGTTAGTAAAGTTCACGTGTGCAGTTGAGCAGAAAGATTGTTGAACTTCCAGTTGGCGTGCGGAGATCCAGCGGAAAGTGTAACCGAGGTGCAACCAACCGACGGTGTATATGGAAAGCAAAATGAAAAAGCAGCATAAATGCATAGCAATACACAAAAGAGTGCAAAGCGAAAAACCTGCAAAGCTGTTTTTGGGTTTTCAAAAGATTTTGCTCTTTTTTTAGTAGTTTCAAAACGTTTTGGTCTTTTTTGTGGATTTTCAAAAACGTTTGGTAAGAGCAGAAAATTTCTAAGGCACGTTCTACGTAAAATAGTAAGTGCGAACGAAGTCCGAAAAACGAACTGAGGGTTTGAGTTTCCTACCGCGGCGATTGATAGCAGGGCGAGTAGGAGTGCCGTCGGTTGTGTTTGTCGGTTCTGCTGGAGCGGGCTGACTCGTCTGCGTTTGCGGTGCCGGCTGTGATGGCACGGGCTGTGAAGGTGCTTGTTGCACCGAGGAGTCAGACTTGTCAAGGAATGCTGGCTTGAGTCGATCGAGGTTGATCGTCTCAGTGGTGTTGCGTTGTGGCTTGCTTATGTCGCGATCAGCTTGTTGGGAAGCAGCCATAGCGGCTAGACTAATGTTGGTGCTAGGCGGTAAGCTGATCTGTTGTATGCGTGAAAGCTCATCCACGACGGGATTGAGAGCACCTGAGACATGACGTACGTCCGTCGTAAACTGAGAAACGTAGTCTAGGTGTCTAGTTTCCCGCGGCGAGTACTTGTCTGTTGCGCCACTGATTGCGTAGATCAATGGCTTGTGGTCGGTGAAGACGGTGAAATGTCGACCTTCGAGGTAGTGACGGAAATGTCGGATACCTAGGTAGATAGTTAACAGTTCCCTACCGAAGGTGCTGTAACGCGATTCGGCCGGTTGTAAACGTTTCGAGAAGAAACCTAGAGGTATCCATCGATGGTCGATGAGTTGTTGAAGAACTGCACCGACGGCAGTGTCTGATGCGTCAGTTGTCAGAGAGAGTGGTGTAGATGTGTCTGGATGGGCGAGAAGCGCTATGTTGGAGAAAGCGTCTTTGAGCTTCTCGAAAGACAATTTAGCGTCGTCTGTAAAGTGAAAAGACCGTTGTTTACCGCGGAGCAAGTCAGTCATTGGTTGAACAATGCTCGCGCAGTTAGGGATAAAGCGTCGATAATAGTTGACCAGGCCAAGAAATCGGCGTAACTGCTTGAAGCAACTGGGAGCAGGGTAGTCCTTCAGTGCCTGGATTTTGTCTGGCAGGGCTTCGATACCAGAGGCGGATATGCGGTGGCCAAGAAAGTCGATGGAACTTTGGCCAAGCTCGCATTTATCAGGGTTGACGGTAACCCCATGCTGTGTTAAGCGTTGGAAGAGAGCTTCGAGTTGATGAAGATGTTCTTCATCAGAAGAGCTCGCGATAAGAATGTCATCTAGATACGGATAAACGCCTTCGAGTCCTCGCGTTACCTCATGAATGAAACGCTGAAAAGTTTGGGTAGCGTTGCTGAGGCCAAAAGGCATTCTGAGGTACTCGAATAGGCCGAATGGCGTGATGACTGCTGTTTTAGCAATGTCATCTGGCGCGACAGGTATCTGGTGGTAGGCACGAACTAAGTCGACTTTGCTGAAGATAGACTTGCCAGCTAGAGCTGAGGTCAAGTCGTACATGTGCGGGATAGGGTATTTATCCGGAACGGTAACTTTATTAAGTGCCCTGTAGTCACCCCAAGGGCGCCAGTCACCGGATTTCTTCGGCACCATGTGTAATGGTGACGCCCATGTACTTTGGACGGGCGGATGATTCCCAGTTCGAGCATTTGCTCGAATTCCGCCTTAGCAGCTTTGAGCTTGTCCGTGGCTAGTCGGTGAGGGCGGGCCGAAACAGGTGGGCCCTTAGTGCAAATGTAATGCATGACGTTCGACGTCACAGGAGGCAAGTCGTTCAGGACGCAAACGAGTTTAGGGTGCTTGCTGGAGAGCTCTAGAAAAGGCTGTGAAGCTTGAGGTAGGACACGAATGGGAGTGAGAGCAGCCACGTTGGCGCTAGACCCGATAACACTGAACTGTGTCTTAGAGTCGATAAGCTTCTTCCTTTTAGCGTCGACGATGAGGTCGGAGACTGACAATTCTGGCGTGATTACCTTCACTGCCTCAAACATTCCGATTCTCCAGTCACCTGGAGCTTTTCTGATGTCATTTCACGGACAGCACTGCGCGCGCATAAGCGGCTTTTCCGATAATTTTTCCTGGAGTTCTCACTTGGTTATGGAAACAATTACACTTACATTTGAAGGAAATACTTGTCCACTTCGCGGAGAATAGCATTTATTCCTGTTTTGGACATATTCAGACACAAGAAACAACTGCACTCACCGTCCCTATGACAAGTCCAGCATGGATAGCTGGACACGGGTTGCGAGCCGGACAATATAATAGAAAAAGCCGGCCTCTATTAACAATATGTTTACTCACCCGCATCATTATCATTCGACTTTGCGACTGTTTTACAGCATTGACTGGCTTCAACGACTATTGCCGGTTCAGTACCAAGCCATTTGACCAACCAACGAAAAATTTTGGCTGTCAACCGACTGCGAATAATAGAGTGCAAAATCGGTCTATACGATGCATAGCCGACTAGCACTACAGTTCAACGGAAGCTACGACAGTGTTCCAGGACGTGGTGGGTTTTCGCCTGGCAAGCGTTCTCCCTATAAAATGCCACAAATGTCCGCTTAACAACACTGCAACGTGGCGGATGTGACTCGCCACAAAATAAAGTCACAGCTATACATTTCACACTGACGCAGTCCTCAGCCTCCAACATCGAGCCTGTGCAACTGATTTTACTATGAAGAATGCTTTAGTGGAGTACCGATCATCCCGGCTTCGTAATGGTCATCGATTGCACTAAACCTTGTTCGGGCTCCTGTGCTGATGGATCACTACATGGCAAATTTACCCCCCACTTGTATCTTGACGCAACAGTTTTTGCGCGCCATGGCACCATTACGATCCTTGGTCTGACTATTACCTGACAATATGCTCGCTCTTATGGACTACATCTTTTCGTTTATTCCTTTCATTTAAACGAAATGTTTTAATATTCCAAAGAAGCTATGCTTGTATGCATATTTGATCATGCCTTTTAGAGGTGTGTCGCGTTTTACAGAGAATATACTATTTATTTATTTATTTATTTATTTATTTATTTATGATGGCGAAAGGCACGGCAGCGCTTATGAAAGGCCAGCGAAAGGTTCGCCGGAGGCCTAAGTTGAGCATTAGCAGCTTTTCGCCGAAAGTTGCGATTGGTGTGCCATTGGCGGCACGCAGCTTGGTCGGCGATGGTGAGACCTCATCTGGGCTACGGGGTATAACGCTAACTTCGGCACCAGTGTCTACTAGAAACTCGGTGCCGGAAGTTAAATCCCTAACGCGGATGAGGCGACTTTGGTGTTGGCCAGTCGCGTCCGTCGCCGTTACGGACCGGCCGCGAAGTTTTCCCTGCTTCTCGGCGAAGTTGCAAGGCTTTACACATTTATGAGCTGCGGTACCAAAGCGCTGATGATACCAACAGCTAACTTGCCCGTTGCGAGACTGAGAACGTTTGAAGAGCGATTTTGAGCGGCTAGGACGACGACGGTCCATAGTAAGCTGTTGCACCTGGCGACTAAGTGTCGCAACTTGTGCTTGCAGGGCTTCTAGAGTTGACTGTAAGCCAGTGATAGAAGTGCCCTGGGACGCGACGGCATTCATCTTGCTGGCGTCGACTAGTGGCTGTGACCGTTCATTAACTCGATCCGCTAAGTCTGCTAGTTGAGTGAGCGGAACGGAGCTCACTATAGCGAGAATCGCTTGCGTGTTTTCCGGTAGCCGTTGTAGCCATAGTTCGCTAAGTAAAGTCTCATCCATGGTTGAAGAACCAAGGAGTTGCTGCATCTCTCATAGCAGGGTTGAGGGCAGTTTGTCGCCCAGCTGCAGATCCCTGAAAAGCTGCTGCAGGCGAACTTTCTCAGAGGGCCTAACACGCTTAATCGTGGCCTCCTTCAGAGCCTCATAGCGGTTATCGGTCTGAGAAATGATAACGTCACGAACCTGCGTTGATATCTCCTTGGGGAGATGGGACAGGAGCTTGCAATAGTTCGCGCAGTCGGAAGTGATTCTGTGGTTATAAAACTCAGCATCAAGAAGAGCGAACCACAAAACAGGATCCATGTCCCAAAAAGGTGGCACAGAGAGCGTTACAGCGCTTAGTAGAGACTCTACCTTATGGTCTACAGGTTCCATGGCTTAAAGAATGATGCAAAAATAGGCTACCGTATGCAAAAATAAACCGGAAAATATGAAAAATAAATGGAACGAGCTCACCGAAGAAAAGTTCCAAATATCCGGCGCTGAGATTGTTCCGGATTCGGGGTCACCAATTTAGAGGTTTGCCTATTCCGGGAGCCCAGAGAGCGATTCCAGAAGACAGATCGAGCTGTAGGGAAACTGTTATTGGTTCAGCAAAAGATTCCCTGTTAGCTAGCTATAAACGAACGACACCGTGGACGCTCTAGCTAGGGAAACGGATCAAGCACAGCACACAGGGCAGTTGCGCGTTGCAACCGAAACGAGCGCCAAGCAAAAATGGCGATGAGCAAGTAAAGCATTCGAACTCAGCAAGCAGTTCAACAAACCACACCGGTTGCCTAAGTGTACAATTATAGAATTTTGGTTATAATTTTACACAAGCAAACCGGGGAATCTCCAGACTGCTACGCTGATTAATCTTTACTGCTATGCACCCCTTCTTCCTGAACATGCGTATTCTGCCGATGCTCTCCTTTAGTACGTATATATACATTCAACGGCTTGCTGTCTGCTTCCGATCACTGTGACACTAATGTGCAGGCATAGCCAGACTTATCGGTCTACTCCCATAACCCGTAGAACATCACTGGCTTTCCCACCTCTTCTGAATAGAGTATTTTCCTTTTCGCACTCTGTTTGCATTAATTTTTCAACTAGACGTAAATCGCTTCGGACCTGGTTCCAATCTACCCTCGGCTGACCAGTCTAATGATTCCGACTGCTCCGAGACGTTATCACTCAAGGCTCTACATTCCAAACACTCTGTTCCCCTCATCTCTAGACCTTTCCTTGACATGCTAATTGGCTCTTCATATAGTGACTTTCGTCTCGAAAGCTTCTTTTCTTATGACACTCCTTAACGCTGACGTACCGTCCTGTAACCCTCAACTGAAATGCATTGTTGTCCCTGATTAATCCTTATTACTATGTCCCCTTTCTTCGTGTACGTGCCTATTCTGCCGATGCTTTCCTTTATTACTTAGACCTAAATTCTACCGTTCTCACTTTGAGCCGATATCCTAATCATATCTCATTTGTCTCTTTGCTTCTGACTTATGTGACCTGAATAACCACGGATGGGAAGACTTATCGGTCTGCTCACATAACCCAATGTTTATCGTTGGCTTTTCTATCTCTTCTGAAGAGTATTTTCCTTTTCGCACTCTATTTGCATTAATTTTTCAATTAGACGTAAATCTCTTCGGACGTGGATCTAATCTATCCTCGGTTGACCAGTCTCATTTTTCTCACTGCTCCCTGACATCCGAGAAGTTATCACTGGAGGCTCTACATTCCAAACACTCTGTTCCCCTCAACTCAAGACCTTTCCTTGCCATGCTAAATGGCTCATCATAGTCACTTTCGTCCCGAAAGCTTCTTTTCTTTGTACACGCACCTTTGCTATCCACAAGTTAATTTGGCGGCCTACCTTCATCTTGCTGACCTATCCGGACTCGTCTGAACGGTCTCCTGCTTTGTGACCCACCTCAGACTTCTGAGATCTCAATGGCTTAATCTCTGCCAACGTAACCTACTGTATCACTCAACTGAAATGCATTGTTGGCCCTAATTAATCTTTACTGCTATGTACCCCTTCTTCCTGAACATGCGTATTCTGCCGATGCTCTCCTTTAATACTTATACCTATATT
>CALYDF020002962.1:0-11624 GCA_944474145.2 Dicrocoelium dendriticum
ACGAGCAGAACAGAGATTTCCGTGACAGACAGATCGCTTATACTTTTGTGTCAGTTTCAAGTAATGGTTCCAGTTGAATATTATTACTAACCAGTAGCAAAGAGCAATGCACATGATTTGGGTCACTCAGAAGAGGGTACTCATTAGCAGATTGTCAAGTACTCAGCGATATTATTATTTCAGAATCTTTCACGTGGGATATTGCGTAGTCCAATTATGCAATTGGAAGCCCAAGTTTAAGTTTGCTGAAGCGCAGTGACATCTTACTTCGGTTTTGGTTGCCTTGTTTGATTTCTATATAATGTCATTTTTCTTCGCTCAGAACAACGTTCGACAGTAGTGAACTGTAAGGCATGGGTATCAAACCGATAGGAATAGAAGCATTGGTATGTTATGCAGAGCATCTTACACGCACGCAGTCATCCTACTTATGGGAAGTGAGTAATTCAGCTGCACAGCTGTCGAAATGATTGTGAACGTTTTAACTAATAACCCTTCTTATTGATAATAAATTGTAGTATATCATGTAAATAAAAATTATTAAGCGGAGGCAAGATTTAGAATTATATAACACGAAAATGACAGCGGAGAAACAAATCCCAAAGCGACGAGACTGGACCTTAACTTAATGCGCTGGTTTGCGGACCTCCGTGACCTATTGAAATACGTGAGGTGGCACCTTCAAAGTGGCATCAAGACTACTCATGTTAAACGTGTCGACGGTTAGGGGTTAGAATAACGCAGTCTCACCATCCTTTTCTGTGGGTTGGTAGAGGTCCATGGCACACTTCCATCGAAACAGTAGTATTAGTAGCATAGGCAACCATCCATTAAACAAACATAAAGCCAACAATACCATGGAAAGCACTAAAAGTAGACAGGTGTATCGTCTCTCATCATCATGACACATTAACTGAAGGTGAGCAACACACTTTACCTATTGTTCGGCAGTAACATTAAGAAAACAGAGCGTTTTTGTTATTTTGCACACGCTACTTTTCATTTATTCCTCACTTCCAGTCGTGAAGCATTAAGCATCCATATCTGTATAATATTATGTACACATATTCTCCACAAGATCCAAGTACGAACCAAATCGTGAATCGTTTCCAGCCATCAGCACTCAACGTCCTTATGTCCCCAATCAGGTGGAAGTGTGGATCCAATGATGGCAAGACGTGCAGTCAACAATCTCATTTGCCGTCGCCAGGTCGATGGTGGACAACCGCGTGGTCTCTTCCAGTTTAGTCCTGTAGGAGCGAACAAAGCGCGGTAGGGTAAACGCTCAGCCGACATACGCAGGACGTGACCGAGCCATTTTAACCTACGCACCGAAACCAGCTTGTGAAAGAGGATACTCGCATTCCGTGGCGGATGTGCTGTTACTAGCTCACACAAGCTCCATCAAAACAGCCATGGGAGATAATATATTACGGAGTATCTCACAGCTTGATGTGCGTAGAGCATGAGTGCCACGCGTTGTCTCTGACCGTGGGAGTGTACCACGCGGTGCACAATTGTTTGCTACCGCTCGCCTCAATCCAGGCAGCTCCCGGCGAAATAGGTGCAAACCCGCCAACTCCCACACACAATAGCCGTGGACGCTGGTATCAAAAAACACATATCAATTGCTTTTGTAGAAAGAAAAAGCCACAATTACGCTTTCACAATGATTTGCCTCGGCCGGGACACGAACCCCGGCGATAGGGAATACCGGTCCTCTGCTCTACCAACTGAGCTACGGAGGACTGACGATCAGGTGCGAAAATTTTATTACATGACTTCCGCTTGGTTCGCGACGTATTACCAATAAACTCCCAGTACCTGCCTTGGTGTTGCAGATTGGATCACTCACACGTCACTTCCCAATGAACCGAAGTACCTGTCCTCCAGAGGTTCAAATAGCGAAGGTAAATTTACGTTATTGGTGGTTTGTGAGTAGTGCAATTTTTGTATGAATTACCCTAGCTTATCACACGCCGCATGTGGCAGGCCCTAAGCTGGTCTCAATGCGACACTGCAATCCCCTCTCCAGTTGGACTTGCTCTCCACTGCGTTTTGGGTCAGGTTGTTGATCCAAAGACTCTGGGTAGAGTTAATCAAGTTGAACTCCATTCACCTCATTGACTTGTGGGTCAGACTATTGCGTCTAAGGTTAGGAGTAGGGCAACCCAAACAGCAACTCTCTTCCGGAATGGGAAATCAGAGAATTTCACCTGACCTCCTGTCCCGGTCATCAATAGTTCACCTCTACATTTACTAGTCTCTTCTCCCCGGTAAATTGCGCCAGAAACTTTTACTGACTTCACACTTTAAGCCATCAAACTGAGGTCCTCTTTCCTAAATGGTCCATTCAACTTACACACTGCTTTCAGATCAGCCAACATGCATCAGTTACTCTCACTATCCACCCCTTTGGTATTGGTGTGTGCTGTATCTCCGGACACACGTACAAGACCACAACGTCATGACGAATCTTCGACCTCTCAGTTCCGAACCTGCTGAAAACGACTACACGCTACGCTTCTCTGGCGATAATGAGTAAATGGCTCAAGGTTATCATGGTATCAGCATCTCTCTCAACAACCACGCTGAGAGCAAGCAACTCGACTGGACACCGGTGAACAGCCGCATGTGTACTGTTCGACTTCGAAAAGCTAGTAGGGAAAGTAAAAAATGTCAGAGTAAAATGCGAACTTTCAGTGTTTTTTATGCCCACCATGACAGCAGTTCGGAGGGTATGAGCGACGACTTCCATTGTCTACAAGAACTACTGGTATTGTGCTTTTTGCTGATGACATGGATGCCCAAGTGGGTCACCTTTCTGACTTTGAACTATACATGGAACGTTGTTTCGATGTGCATGCACGCCAAACAGTCAGCGGAGATCGATTCCTACAATTATGTGCCGAGCACAATCTGTATATTGGCAGCACTGCTTTCCAAAACTAACGTTCATATCGTGTCAAATGGACTCACTGAACTCCTCGGTGACTTGGACCATACCGTCGTAAACCGCAGATGGCGCACCTCTGTTCAAGACTGTCAGTCAATTTGGAGTACGTGCCTAGACAATGATAATGCTCAAGTGTGCTCATGCTTGGCACTCACTCTTCCTGCTTCAAAGAAGCGCATCACATTTACGCTATGCATTTGCAACTATAACCCGCATTCTGCAGTTCGACGGTATCACAACGAACTGGCCTGCCAATGGTCAGTGGTGACTGAGGTTGGTGAGCTTAACGCCCACTTGGATTGTCCAATACGAGCTTCCCTATATGCATTGTCCCCAGTACGGTTGATGCCCACAATGTTGGTTTGACACTGCGACTCCGTTTGAACCCGTCTCCATTTTACGGCGTAACTTGTTAGACATCTGCACAACGCCGATGATGCGGACAGGTAACTATACCATGCGACCTTCCAGCGTTTATTTCACGCTTAGCATGAAGCTGCTTAATCGAACGTGCTTATGGGATGACTGGATGGTCGCTTCCTTCAGCGCTCCACCCACTGCCAATCTACCTATGAACGACAATGCGTGGATTAGACAAAGTTTGTTGGTTTTCTTTTTCAAAAATCTCTGATTTATCCTACTTTGTCTATGTTGCGTACAAACTCCGCCTCGTGAACACATTCTTTCGAAGGGCTAGGAGAGTTTGCAGTCCGTACTCACTAAAATCTGAAGAAGAGTGGCTACACAGCAAACTGATTTCAATGGGCGTCCAGAGAAAATCATCCACGTTCACTGCAAATCTTCAACAAGAGCAGATGACAATGTTGTGAACAGCGCTTTACCGTATATCAGGTCTATCATATCGCGGACCTAAGCGGCCGCTTGACTTCAACAAATCTACACCCTCCAAAAATCGTTGTCATCCAAAAGTGTCAGAGTACATTACTAGGCATTTCAACCTCCGTGGTTTCGCCAAATTAATCAGTTCATTTGACTCCCGGAGTGGCTGAACATTTCTCAAGGTAGTTAGCGTGATCACTGTAGCAACAAAAATAATTGCACCGAATAGTAGGCAAGACACGCGCCTCTTTCATCCCCTAGCCTCTTATGGTGTATTCGTTCAAGTTGTTTTTATGTAACCGGCATCGGAAACTGTTTGCAATCAGTGTGGCTTTGGTGATAAAACGATTCGTCGGAAATTGCGCACACACCAAAATATGGTGCAATCTGTATGACTACCCAGTTCCTGATTGTGCAATATCCACCACTCGCCATTGGGCTTACTTGCGCTATTAAGGCACTCACCCATTTAAGTGATTAGTCGAAACCCAAATATGTCGCTACTAAAGTCCTTTCCTTTGGTTGTTGAAGTGGTTTAAAGGGGAGTCAATGTTTTTCACAGCTGGTTTCGCCTATACGCCGTTGTGGAGGATCGGATGACTAGGAATTTGGGCTAATGGCGCCCAAGGAGCGGTGAGAATGTGTAGACCGCGGCATGTTTCGGGGTGTGGCATGCTTGCTGAGCGTAATGTTGCATGGTCTGCACGACTCGAATCAGGTTGAGTGCGCGCGTCATCGGGTTACCTGTCAAACGCTGTTGAGGGTAAAGAATCCTTGGTTTGACGAATGTGTACAGCATTGACATCTGCAATTCAATGCGCTATCTGCGTCCATGACACTAGCCAGAATGCACTACAGCAACTGTGAAACTGTCAATGGGTTAGTGACACATTGTATGTGCTGCTTTTCATGTAATTGCATTAGGCGGTTGAGGTTTGCATACCGTGAACTGGCGTAGCGCCTATGCGGGCTTCGTGGAAATGCGAATCAGTATGCCACAATTACACAACTGCACCGTACTTGGTAAAGGTAGTATGCTTAATATCCGAAACATCGGTTGTGTTTATGTATAGGTTGTAACTTGGAAGCCCTTGAGAGATGGGCTGATATGTGGCAGATATCGTTTGCAACATCAAGTGTTACGTTCAGTAACTTGCGAAAGTGTGACTTGAGAGACATTGAAAACGTTCAACACGCTTTTACGTACCGTATATTTGGTTATTCAACCGCTCTTTCATACAGTGATATGTGCAAAGAGCTGCAAATTGCACCTATTCGGTTACGAACAATGCAACTAAATCTGCGCTTCCTCTTCAAACTCGCGTGGCGAAAGCAAATGTTGGAACCTATCAATTGCACTATTGGGATAATAACATTTATGAACTGCGATTTAGTGAACGAACATTCTCTCTAGTTAAATTCATGGCCAACCCAAGGAGACATTTCTACCTTCCAAAAGAGGTTATATGTATTGAATATTTTGCATGTATAAGAAAATGATAAAGAAGTATCTGTGAACTGAGAAATTAAAATGGATCTTAACAAGTCAACTAATTGATGGAAAGCTGCTTGAAGAAGGGCCGGATAATGTGTGATACCGAATAACACGGACAGGAAACATATCCAACGATTGCACCAGAGCAAACATGATCATATAGGATGAGCTGTTACAATCGCATCTTAGGCTACTCTTTAATGCAACTTCTTATGCGGTTTACTCCTATCAAAGGTAATTTATGCCAATTGTCTTTTGATCTAAAACCGAAAGTAATATTATTTTTCCTATATGGGATCATAAACTACCTTCGTACTCCTCGCATCAAATTGACTAATTCGTAAGATTTGTTCTGCGATTCCCTCAACTACATTTGTTTGGTAATGCCAAATATTTCCCATTCTTTTCTGGAGTTTTCAGCCGAGAAACATATACTGGAATTCACTGATGGCAATAATTGATGCCTCATGTGACTTTTGCCTAGGGACAACTCGTACAGTTATCTGTCTCCAGGTGTCATGCCGCACAACTCCATCGTATGATCGGCTCGATCCATTTTTACGCTGATGTAAAACATGCCTGCTTATTTTTAGCATTAACGATATAATACGTCTTGCGCACAATTTTCCGTCTTTCACATTCTTCATTATTTCATTGTTGGCCAAGAATGGGCTGATCTCCTGTGGTGACGGATTATAGCTTCCAGATTATAAAAGAATTTAACTGTGCAAGGCACATTGTCACCAAATGACTGGCGTACAAATGATGTGCCATGGCGGAGCGGGCCGAGGTTTCATTGCCCATAATACATGTATAAAAGCAGCCCTAAAAAGGACACAACATATGATAAACAGGTGATGGTCGTATGTTACTATGCCACACCGGCACACGGTCAGGTATAGCATGGAAGTGGGGCAAAACCATTCGAGGGAATACGTTACAATTAAGCAGGTCCTCCTGGGGACGGTTCCACGAGTGGCCGTATTACTTTAACCGGACGTTTGTTTAAATCTGCATTTGTTCTTGTTCCTGGCGTTTTAATTTCTTTAATACCTTAAAACGGCCAATTACTTTAATACCCGTTTTGGATCCATGGTATGAAGCATGAACAATGGATTATTTTGTGCGATCCTGCTGTACACATTGATCAGACCAAATAGTTGGACTGCACCTCGCAACGCCGAGGAATAAGTCATTTATTTATTTATTTAGTTATATCCACTGCCCGTTCTCTAACTGGTCCATCGGGTGACTGCTAACTAGTTGGCTGCGTTTCTCAACGCATCATTCAGGGAAACAAGGTATCAGTTTCTGCCCAAGATAGCTGCACCTGCGTGCTGAATGTTCCTGCGACATTGAGAATACTCAGTTCCTCAGTTAACCAGATGTTAACGCGTGGTTTGCTAACACCACGAGCGCTGCAGCTGCCATGGTGATTGCAAGGATTTCTCAGGAGACGAGGTGCGACAGTCGCGTCGCCGAAGTACAGATACAGCTACGGTTGTCGACAAAACGCGGTAGTGCTGCCCAAATTGGTGTGTTGTATTGCACAAAATAATCCTAGGTGACTTTTAGTCAAAAATGTCGGTGAAAGGCAAAGCAGGTATATCACTTATATGAGAGTTATTTACAGATTCATTAGATGCGTACTTCGTGTTGACGTGTTTTGCTATTCGTATAAAATGGGGCTGCGTAACGCAGGGTCGTGGTTCTGATACTGTCCTTTTAGAGAACTAGATTCTCCGTTTTCTTTTAAGCAGAGCATCAGCTGGATTTCATCGGAACTTCTCATAATATCGGTGCCGCATGGCTTGTTGCAGGCTTGCCTTGATGACAATCCAAATGACTTCTTTTGGGTTCAGCGAAGGCGACTTTGGTGCGAGTTGCATGAGTCTGTCAGACTGGTAATGCCCCTCCAGGAACACACGTTCCAAAGCCGTGTATCATGGTGCGCAGCAGACATCCATCAGTAATAGCGGTGCCGTCGGCATCAAACATTTGTTGCAACCACCGTGCATACTGTTCTTTGATGCAACTCCCCCTTAGGACGGTATATCCTGAAAGTCCATCATTGCGCTGATAAGATACAAATTTTGCTCGCGAGTGCTTGCTAAGATATACTGCGCTTGCGTGCGACGTGCTGAACACCCCTTTGTGTGAGCGGAAAACAGATTGAAATTCATTCCGTTAATCCAAACTGTTTGTCACGCTTTAGCTTCCAGGTTCTTGAGCTGCAAAACTTACGACTTCCTTCGCTTCTTGTTCTTAAGCGTATTCATCGACTCCGGAGTAGCATGTACGTTTTTCATGGTAATGAGGCGATCCTCTAGGTACTGAGCTGCTGTGTCGACGCTCACCACTATATTCGCCGTGACCTTGAGCGAAGGTGAGTGCAAGTCGCTCACTTGTGCATTCGTCGTTTTTTCACTGTGCTTCGGCGGCATTTTGTCGCAAACCTTTGGATCTATACTCATTCGTCGTGCATTTAAAAGCTCCACCGCTTAATACTATTTTCTCGAATACACTCCAGTGGTTTCTACATTTGCCCTGAATTCTAAATTTCGGGCAGTGTTTCGCCAATATCCAAGCTCCAAAAGTTGCCTAACTCCAACCATCGTTGGCATTGTTTCGTCTCACTCGATAGACCATTTCAACGGCTTTCGAACGAACTGTCACTCCTTCAATTCCAACATTCCTTGGAGCAGCCACAGGTCTCAAGGCCAATTCACCCGGGGCGATCCATCATCTTAAGCGCAAAAGTTCGCAATTATACCCTCGTGTATTATGTCCCAGGTTCAAGCTGACATTCGACTGGCACGCCACAGAGGACCGTCTGCGAGCACACAACTGCAACGGGAAGACTGTGACCTTGCCGACAACGTCAAAAACAGAACGTTTTACTATAGTGCGTGAGTCATTCAATTGGTTCGTAACATTAGCTCAACAAGCGCGATGCCCAGTGTGCCGCAGTCTGATGACCTATGTGGATCATATATTAAACTTGTTAAAGTGGGCAATTTGTGTCGTAACTGTTGCAAGTTTTCCATGCGAGATAGCTCGGAGTTAAACCAATTCAGGCCAAGTTATTAAACAAACCAGACTCTATAGTTCTGCATGGAATGCACATCTATCCCACTGATAAAATGCGTGCTCCTATTATCTCAGAACTGCGACCATCTACTAGCCAAGTTTGAGGAAATGATGACCACCAACCTCATTACGGTTGGGGTAAGCATAGCGGACTGTGCAACTCAATCCTCCCCAATAAGTGCTGTCCCTATCCCGAGAAAAACTGCTAGTATCACCGTAGGCAACATGACACCTAGAGTCCATAACGTCAAATGATGTTCCAATACCACACGTGACTCAAACTTGACTAATGCGGTTCCCAGTTTGACAGGAGTGAGTACCCGTAAATATACTTCCAAACACCCGGCGGAGTGCGTAGAAAAAGTGCAGGCCGGTACTATCAAAAGTTAAGTTACGGTTTCTACCAAGGAGAGCCATTATGTAAAATTAACATCACTCCCAAATGGATCGGATACTCAGGAGCGCAGCGGTGTTTTTTAGTGCAAACACCACCGGTTTCCTGCGGCACATCTCTGAGTACTTCCATCACTAACCGCGACATGGCGAAATATGTAAAGTAGCAAATACCTGTACTGAGTGTACTGTGCTGAAATATCTCAAATCAAAGTCGACCTCAATAAGAGGCAGGCAGTTGGATGAGCTCAACCAGTGAAAGATTATTAGTAACGTAATGGGAGTTGTGCTGAAACCTGTACACGTAGTTCGCATTATGCGACACTCCAAACTCTAAGCATTTCGGAGAGCAGAGACTTTTGCGCTTTGTGCTAATCACCATCACTGAAATATAATCAGTACTACTGTCGACAGGTGATCTCAATAATGAACACTGCTCCATCCGCATGTTTCCAGACATCCAATGGGGTGAGCGTTATCGAGTTAACCGCATCTCAGATGATTACCGGAAGGAAATTTCAACCAGAACCAGACTTCTACACGGGGTTCCTGAAACTGCAACATATGAAGGCTATGGAATAATAACCCATGACAAAGAACAGTGGTGTTAAATTCATGTAACACTGCTTGGATAATGTGTTGGCGAAATCCTTGTCACGACTGCGTACCTCACCGAACTACAAGGGAAGTAAAACAGAGGTAGTCCTACAGTCAAAACAACTAGTAGAACGGCTACTAAAATGCTGGTACATGTTCCGTTGGAGACTGTCAACTGAACACCGGCTGAAGACAGTCAGCGACATACATCCTAGAGATGATATGTCACGCAAAGAAACAAACGCGATGGCATCTATAAAAAACATGCACCAGTACTGTGCCGAATGAGCCCATACAGCCTGTAGAAGATGATATTAACCAGACACCTTGCACTGTACGCAGAAGATTAGACACGGGATTAACTACACGGACGACGAATAAGACGCTAAACCCTCCCCAAGTACACATCGAAAAAACGATTGGTCGCTCGCCGCTCACAGGTTAGCGCAACTTCACGTAGGAATTGCACAACCTCCAAAACATCGATTCAATCTGAGAAATTTCCATGTATGTACAATAACGCCCAAGGGTTCCTCAGTAAAATTAACGAACTTCGACTACTTCAGGTTGCGAATGCTTGGGACCTACTTTCTATTACCGAAACTTGGTTACATCAAGAGGTGACTGATGCTGAGGTTGAGATAGCCGGAATGTCACTCATCCGGAACGACCGCCCCAGCAGAGGAGGTGGGGTCCTACTCTACTACCGCAGCGATCTACAATGTACAATAGTTGATGACCTGGAAACACACGTTACTGACTCACTCTGGTGCCGTCTCCGACTAAGACACAACGACACATGTCTTGTAGCTATCGTTTACCGCCCCCCAACGTCCACTCCGGAAATGGATTCCTGATTGATCCGTTGCCTAAACAGAGTAATACGCACTAGGTACAGCCACATTCTCATCTCTGGGGACTACAATCTACACAATCTGGAGGTTTCGGCATCGACCAGTGAGCAGTTCAAAGCAGACTTGCATGAACTGATCACTAATATTCCTTTGTACAATCATGTCACCACGCCCACTAGATTCAGGACAGCAAACAAACCGTCCATATTGGACATTGTGCTCACAAATGAAGAGCTCATGATTGACAAGTTATTGATGGATAGTCCATTAGGTCTCAGTGACCATGTAGTAATAACGTTTAACTATGTGTGTTATGCATAGTATCCATCTGCACACCCGAAACTAACGCACACAATCACACCCTACTATGTATTGAAAGAACTCGTGGAAGCAGCTGCGTGAGAATTCTCAAACAACAGTCCCCTTAACAACGTTTGGACAGAGTTCGTTGATAGACTCAACAACACCGTCAAAAGAGCATCAGAGACAAAGCCCCTTCGTCCCGCAAAATTACCTTCAGTTCTAAGGAACAATACTCAAAAAGGCCTGGCGATAAGGGGTACAGCATGGCGTGCCTACAAGATTAACCCCGACTCAGAAACTTAGGGCGATTTCCTGACCTATCGCAACCGTTGCACTGCAGTTGTCCGTGAGGACAATGTAACTTATCAAAAGTGCCTAGCAAGAAACACTTCTTGGCAAACAACAAATTGCGGTATAGGCATGCCAACGATATTCGTAAAGTGAGGCATGGAACCCCTCCACTTTTCACGACAAGCGGTAGAGTACAATGCGCCGAAGAAGCAGCTAATGCCCTGCGGCTACAATACGCCACAATTTTTAAACTTGCAGCTTCTAATTGTCCCATAATGTCATGCACATTACCGACTCCATTTTCTACACATGCACTTTTCAACCCATCAATTGTGCTAAAGAAGTTTCACTGCGTGATCATAGCTCTCCAGGAGCAGACAACATCCGCCCGAAGGCACTGAAGGCTACGGCCACCAAGCTAGCTGAAGCACTGTCACAGTTCTTCCAAAAGTGCTTTGATGAACAACAAGTCTCCGCTATGTGGATGTGTGGCATTATCATCCCTATTTTTAAAGGCGATAGCAGTTCAGATCCTGTAAACTATAATCCAGTGACTCTTTTCGCTGTACTCGCGAAGGTGATGGAAGCAGTCTTCGCTGAGGCTTTAATGGTCTACCTGGAATAATGCGACATCATGGCACTGGAACAGCATTGCTTCCGTCAACACAGGTAATGCACCACCAACCTGCTGATTACACGACGTGGTTGGACGGAAGTGGACGATGATGGGGTCGGAGTTGACGTCATATATCTGGACTTCTACAAAGCTCTCGACCGCCTTTAACACCGCATACTAATTCAACGG
>CALYDF020002967.1:0-14958 GCA_944474145.2 Dicrocoelium dendriticum
TATATATATATCTAGAAAACACAAACCTTGAGCGAATTGTCTGTCGTGGACACGACAAGTATCTTGGAGTCACAGACTGTATCACAGCCTCAACGGTATGTACCTTCAATTCAAAGTTTCAGTAGAGTATAACACCACCTCCAGATATCGTATCACGACGATCAGCCCGAGAAAACTGAGAATCGGAATCCAGTAACATCTATCAGGTTAGTAAAGTGAGAAGAGGAATGTCATCCAATTTATTTCGCAGGTTTTGCACCTTGGTGGATACCACACGCAATCTAATCTTAGACCCTACAGACAGGGTGCAACAAAGACTGGCCGCCATCGAGGTTTCTGAGTTCATTGGCTCGGCGGGTCCTCATTTCATTAACGGCGTTCCTTACTCGGACATAGATCCCAGAAGACATATAAGGTTTCTCCCTTAAGATGCGACGTCCGTCTGATAATGCGACGACATGCTTCTTCATTTTGACACAGGACTTACAGCGGGCACTCCTTGGAAGCGACCTTCTGCTTCCGGCCACGATGTAGGGCAGATACGCCATTGATGTTCTGTCCCCCTTCGTCAAACAGCAAATAAATCAACCGCTTAGGAAAGCATGGTCATCCACTATCCTCTCGGCTGGCTTTTCCTTGTTAGCTTCGTGGGCGTTCACGATGACTAGACATTGTTCACGATGAGGAAACCTGCTCCATCGGAGACAGGCGACATTTGTGCCTTTGGGTGTGCCCTGACTAAGTCTTCTAGTTGACTCATATTGTCAAGAACTAGCTTCAGTTGGGAACTTAAAGAGTAAGGCTTTGTCTTAAATTTGTGGTTCCTTTTAACTTGGACTTTGAGTCCAGTGTTTTATGCTCGCCACAGCCGCATAGGTTTTTGGCTTTATTTTCGGCTTAGTTGTATCTAATTGGTCTTTGCAGACACTATCTTGCGTTAGTAGTGTACCTTCTGAGGAAAAGGAGATTCGGCTTCGGGTTTGTGCTGAAATGTCAGGCCAGACGGGCAACGGTGTTCCTGCTAGCCTAGTGGAAGAGGCACGGCTTCTTTTCCTTTGGGCGTACAGTAACCAGACTCAGGCAGGCACACAGATGAAACTGGTGTTTCGCTGTCATTTAGACAGAGCATGTGCATGAGCAGTAGGTACGCTAAAACAGCTTATGGTCGACAGAAGATTTTAGTAGCTAACCACTGCTGGACACGTGTCGCAGTGAACGATTGTCTTTGGAAGCAGTGTGCCAAAGATATTGGTAGACATCAAAAACATTGTTACAGCACCCTACGTTAGATCAATTCAGGTCAGGTACAACGGACGATAGAGGCTTTCGCCTAACGAGCGTCCAGTTTCTTGTGCCGGTAAGTGAATCGGTCCCGGGCACTTCGACGTTGGATTGACTCTTCTTGCTTCTGCAAAGGAATGAAGCAAGAACAAGAGCAATCTTTGCACTTTCATGTGTCAGCATCAAAATACACTACATATTCCAGTACAATTACAATATCTCTGGGAAAAGGACAGACCAACACTCATCTAAGCCCCTTTTGAAGGCTTCTACAGACTCACATTCCACTAAATCAGAAGGAAGTTTATTCCAGATGTTAACTACTCGGTTCGTAAAAAATTTTGCCCTGATGTCCAAACGAGCTCTATGTTGTTTGAGCTTCAGGCGATGCTCGCGCAGGTGGTCTGACATAGCTAACTCAAACAGATGGGTGGGACTAATACCACTAAGTCCCTTAATGATCTTAAACGTCTCTATCAAATCCTCTCAACCTACGCCATTCCAAGGAAAATAATCCCAAGTTACTTACACGATATTCGTACGACTTCCTCGTTGACCTTCGATCATCCTGGTCGCAAGTTTGTGCATCTTTTCATACACATTGTGGCACTACGGAGGTACGGTGCGCAGGCCTGAGCGCAATATTCCAGATGTGGCCTAACATCTACGTTATATAACGGCAAGAATACTTCTGCTTTAGTGTTACTCAGCGCCCTCCTAAGACGAAACAATTCTTGTCGCGCTTTATTGGCAGCATGGCGACACTGTGCCGAAGGCTTAAAACTGTTCACTATGATGACACCTAGATCGCGGGCTTCATCAGTACACTGCAATGATAGAGATACCTCAGGAGACTGCATTGCAATTTTGCTGCCACTATTGCTCAATAGCTTGGCATTCAGAGGTAAATCCCATTGGCTCGACCAATTCACCACAGTGATGATGTCCTCAGTCAATGTTTCTCGATTCCCCCTACTGACTAGATTTAAGTCATCTGCGAAGATATAGCAGAGATCCTCAAGAGAGAGCCAGGTCATTCATAAACATAAGAAACAACAATGGAACCAATACCGAACCTTGGGGGACACCGCTGTAGACATGGCCTCATGCTAGAACACGCTTCTCCAACCCTGACTCTGAATGTCCTACGTAAGAATTCAGAAAGCCACAGTAATAGTTGAGGATGCAATCCAAACCGTCAGCTTCTCAATTAAAAATCGATGAGTCACTGAGTCAAAGGTTTTACCGAAGTCCGAATAGCACACCTCTACCGACATCCCAATGTCAAGACATCAGGTAATCTCATCTAAAAAGCACAATAAATTGTCAAGACATGACTTCGTCTTAAGAAAACCATGCTGTTCCGCTCTAATTGAAATGTGCTCAGTCAAGCGCTCATAGATCCTGTTTCTTATAAGCTTTTCCAAACACTTCAGCATGATGCTGGTCAAAGTAACAGGTCTATAGTTAAGTGGAACAGACTTAGATCCCCCTTGTGGATGGCAAAAACTTTCGCCTCCTTCCAATCACGCGGAGGCTTGCCTTCTTGAAGAGACTGGTTGAATAACTCCACGACGGGATACTGAAAGATATATGCCAGTGGCTTAGCTATGGCGAGATGTACACTGTCAGGACCAGCTGATGTATAACAATGCGAAGACCTCTGGCACCTTGAGAATAATTTCTCGCATTGTATAGCTACTTGAACAGTGCGGCTGTGATGGTAAGACTAACCCACTATTCTTCCGATGCAAATTTTGGTAGACACGGAGTAGCACCTCTACTTTATTGACGTCCACAGCCTGGCTGCTGTCCTCCATGGTTCAAGTACAATTTGGACAGGAAAGGTGGAAAAATTTCAATGTGTGTTCCTTCCTCAGCGCGTCATTGAACCAGGATGGAGTTCGCGGGAGCGATTTAAAACCGAGAAGAGACAAATCAATACACACAAATCACATCACGGTCAACCAATCAATGCCCACGCGGCCTGCATTGGCAGTCCCCGCTGTACCGGCCACGTGAATAAGAATAAAGGCTGAGAATAACAATAATAACAATGTGTCAGCTGTACGCGGTAACGGCGCTTCGCTGCCGCGCGACCATCGCCAGCCGCGCGCGGGCTGGGTATACCGCGAAGACACGCAACCCTACGCGGATTCGAACCGTCGACCTTATAGTTGCAAACAAGGTGCGTAGACCACTCCGCCACCGGCCGATAAAGGCTAAGAGAAGAGAACCAACAAAAACAGAATAATGATATTTGAAGGATGTTTGTGAGTAACGTAAGTATCGTAGAATGCGGAAGTCACGATTAAACTCCACACGAAAATCTGCCTCGACGGGAATCGAACCCCGGTCCACGAATTTCCGGTCCGTTGCTCTACCACTGAGCTACCGAGGGCTGACGATTAGGTGCGGAATTTAACACGTGACTTCTGCTTAGTGCGCGACGTATTGCCAATGAGCTCACAGTAACTGTCCTGGTGTTGCAGATCGGCTCACTCACTCGTCACTTCCCAGTGGACCGAAGTAACTGTCCATCCGAAGTCCAAAGGGCGATGGTAGATTATTTGAAGGGTGTTTGTGAGGAACGTAAGTATCGTAGAAGGCAGAAGTCACGTGTTAAATTCCGCACCTAATCGTCAGCCCTCGGTAGCTCAGTGGTAGAGCAACGGACCGGAAATTCGTGGACCGGGGTTCGATTCCCCGTCGAGGCAGATTTTCGTGTGGAGTTTAATCGTGACTTCCGCATTTTACGATAAGAATGATGATAATTTTAGTACAGGAGAGAATGTGTGGATAAGACAATAATAGTAATAGATGTGAGAAGCCAGGGAAATGGATGTAGAAGTTAAGAACCAAACGGCAAGGTCTGAAGCTGCAACCCAAGGACGTCGAGTTGATGTTCAAACTCCTTCACCGTTGGTGTTAATATTACTTCGCTGGGTAGTGCGTTCCAGGATTAGATGACCCTGCGTGATAAACGAAATTCAGCTCTAAGGCGATCAGATCTGGGATTATGCAGCTTCAAAGGGTGATCACGAAGAGATGGTATCTGAGCCGGATGGAACTGTGTAGTTAGATCAGGCCCAATCTTGCCGGTCAATATACGGTATGTAAGAATCAGGTCTCCCTGAGGGCGCCTATAGTGCAGCGAAAACATCTAAAACCTGAGCAATCTATCAGGATACGAAAGATGCCTCAATCCTTGAATCATTTTTGTGGAAGCCCTCAGAACTCGTTCAAGAGTCATCTTGTCGCGTACCAAGCATTGAGGACAGGACTGCACGCAGCACTCCAAGTATGGCCAGACAAGGGCTGAGAACAATGTAAAAAACATTTCATTTGTTATGATGCCGAACGACCTGCGGATCATCCACAGCATACGGAGACCCTTGCAGGTAGCATTTATCCAGTTCTCGCTGGATTTGAAGTCAGAGGATAGCGAGATATCCAAGTCGGTTTGTAAAGTCACTTGACGCCAAGTACGTAAGTTGTGGAAGTGCTTGATCCTATGGGTAGGACCGAACACTTGGAAAGATTGATTGGCAGCTGTCACAATTCGGACCACTCCCAAATCTTTTCGAGAACTGTCTGCAAAGGCGGGGGTCCAACAGAATCGCTTACATTATTCCAAAATTTTAAGTCATATGCAAACATAAGGGATGGTACCTTAAGCTTCTCAGGGAGGTCATTGGCATACAATGCAAAAAGTAGAGGTCCGAGAACCCATCGGTGAGGGATACCACACAGGATAGCTTGTCTGAAAGACAGCCCGGAATCCACTCGAATGCTCATCTGTCTTCCTTCCAAGAAAGGATCATTGGATGATAGAGAGCAGAAGGAAGATCCTTTGTCAGCTCCTTCACTTCCCGATCATTGCGGAGATGGCGTGGGTCATTGCGGTAGAAGGTTCCGCAGAGGACCACTGTAGCTGCCTTAGAGGCAGCAAAATCCCAGCGCGCTCAGGTGAGAATCTAACAGTTGTTTGAAACGTTCCTCTGTCTCAGCATCAACACCACGATCCGGCAACCGGTTCCAATCATTCACCACGCGAGTTGATAAGGCCAAATTGAGCCGCACACGGAGATTCCTCGGTTTGAACAGTTTCATGCGGTGGCCTCGTGTCGAACTCTCAGTGTTGAGAGAGATACACACGACTGTGAGTCTCACAGTCTGTGTGTATCTCTCTCTTTTCCTCCTCCTCCGTTGTTGTTGTTGAGAGAGATACACACAGACTGTGAGACTCACAGTCTGTGTGTATCTCTCTCTTTTCCTCCTCCTCCGTTGTTGTTGTT
Source organism: Dicrocoelium dendriticum (assembly GCA_944474145.2). Lineage (NCBI taxonomy): Eukaryota > Metazoa > Platyhelminthes > Trematoda > Plagiorchiida > Dicrocoeliidae > Dicrocoelium > Dicrocoelium dendriticum. Next base: position 5,580 of record CALYDF020002967.1, read on the forward strand.
GAGAGAGATACACACAGACTGTGAGTGATCCAAATCCGTCCCTGAGTTGCGAGACCTGTCGTATCCACACCGACTTCAACGACTGAACTTGTTCTCTCTAGGTTACCGCCGTCACCGAGGAGATTTGATTTTCACTCGACGTATTCTCAGAGGAGAACTGGGTTGCGAGTTACAGGACTTCTTTCAACTCAACACTGAGAGTTCGACACGAGGCCACCGCATGAAACTGTTCAAACCGAGGAATCTCCGTGTGCGGCTCAATTTGGCCTTATCAACTCGCGTGGTGAATGATTGGAACCGGTTGCCGGATCGTGGTGTTGATGCTGAGACAGAGGAACGTTTCAAACAACTGTTAGATTCTCACCTGAGCGCGCTGGGATTTTGCTGCCTCTAAGGCAGCTACAGTGGTCCTCTGCGGAACCTTCTACCGCAATGACCCACGCCATCTCCGCAATGATCGGGAAGTGAAGGAGCTGACAAAGGATCTTCCTTCTGCTCTCTATCATCCAATGATCCTTTCTTGGAAGGAAGGCAGATGAGCATTCAAGTGGATTCCGGGCTGTCTTTCAGACAAGCTATCCTGTGTGGTATTCCTCAGTGATGGGTTCTTGGACCTCTACTTTTTACATTGTATGCCAATGACCTCCCTGAGTAGCTTAAGGGACCATCCCTTATGTTTGCGCATGACTTAAAATTTTGGAACAATGTAAGCGATTCTGTTGGACCCACGCCCTTGCAGACAGCTCTCGAAAAGATTTGAGAGTAGTCCGAATTGGGGCAGCTGCCAATCAATCTTTCCAAGTGTTCGGTCCTACCCATAGGATCAAGCACTTCCACAACTTACGTACTTGGCGTCAAGTGACTTTACAAACCGACTTGGATATCTCGCTATCCTCTGACTTCAAATCCAGCGAGAACTGGATAAATGCTACCTGCAAGGGTCTCCGTATGCTGTGGATGATCCGCAGGTCGTTCGGCATCATAACAAATGAAATGTTTTTTACATTGTTCTCAGCCCTTGTCTGGCCATACTTGGAGTGCTGCGTGCAGTCCTGTCCTCAATGCTTGGTACGCGACAAGATGACTCTTGAACGAGTTCTGAGGGCTTCCACAAAAATGATTCAAGGATTGAGGCATCTTTCGTATCCTGATAGATTGCTCAGGTTTTAGATGTTTTCGCTGCACTATAGGCGCCCTCAGGGAGACCTGATTCTTACATACCGTATATTGACCGGCAAGATTGGGCCTGATCTAACTACACAGTTCCATCCGGCTCAGATACCATCTCTTCGTGATCACCCTTTGAAGCTGCATAATCCCAGATCTGATCGCCTTAGAGCTGAATTTCGTTTATCACGCAGGGTCATCTAATCCTGGAACGCACTACCCAGCGAAGTAATATTAACACCAACGGTGAAGGAGTTTGAACATCAACTCGACGTCCTTGGGTTGCAGCTTCAGACCTTGCCGTTTGGTTCTTAACTTCTACATCCATTTCCCTGGCTTCTCACATCTATTACTATTATTGTCTTATCCACACATTCTCTCCTGTACTAAAATTATCATCATTCTTATCGTAAAATGCAGAAGTCACGATTAAACTCCACACGAAAATCTGCCTCGACGGGGAATCGAACCCCGGTCCACGAATTTCCGGTCCGTTGCTCTACCACTGAGCTACCGAGGGCTGACGATTAGGTGCGGAATTTAACACGTGACTTCTGCCTTCTACGATACTTACGTTACTCACAAACATCCTTCAACAAATCTACCATCGCCCTTTGGACTTCGAATGGACAGTTACTTCGGTCCACTGGGAAGTGACGAGTGAGTGAGCCGATCTGCAACACCAGGACAGTTACTGTGAGCTCATTGGCAATACGTCGCGCACTAAGCAGAAGTTACATGTTAAATTCCGCACCTAATCGTCAGCTCTCGGTAGCTCAGTGGTAGAGCAACGGACCGGAAATTCGTGGACCGGGGTTCGATTCTCCGTCGAGGCTGATTTTCGTGTGGAGTTTAATCATGACTTCCGCATTCTACGATACTTACGTTATTCACAAACATCCTTCAAATATCATTATTCTGTTTTTGTTGGTTCTCTTCTCTTAGCCTTTATCGGCCGGTGGCGGAGTGGTCTACGCACCTTGTTTGCAACTATAAGGTCGACGGTTCGAATCCGCGTAGGGTTGGGTGTCTTCGCGGTATACCCAGCCCGCGCGCGACTGGCGATGGTCGCGCGGCAGAGAAGCGCCGTTACCGCGTACAGCTGACACATTGTTATTATTGTTATTCTCAGCCTTTATTCTTTTCACGTGGTCGCTACAGCGGGGACTCCTAGTGCAGGCCGCGTGGGTATTGATTGGTTGACCGTGATGTGATTCGTGTGTATTGATTTGGCTCTTCTCGGTTTCAAATCGCTCCCGCGAACTCCATCCTGGTTCAACGACACGTTGAGGAAGGAACACACATGGGAATTTTCCTACCTTTCCTGTCCAAATTGAACTTGAACCATGGAGGACGGCAGCCAGGCTGTGGACGTCGATAAAGTAGAGATGCTGCTCCGTGTCTACCAAAATCTGCATCGGAAGGATATTGGGTTAGCCTTACCATCACAGCTGCACTGTTCAAGTAGCTATACAATGCGAGAAATTATTCTCAAGGTGCCAGAGGTCTTCACATTGTTATACATCAGCTGGTCCTGACAGTGTACATCTCGCCATAGCTAAGCCACTGGCATATATCTTTCAGTATCCCGTCGTGGAGTTATTCAACCAGTCTCTTCAAGAAGGCAAGCCGCGTGATTGGAAGGAGGCGACAATTTTTGCCATCCACAAGGGGGATCTAAGTCTGTTCCACTTAACTATAGACCTGTTACTTTGACCAGCATCATGCTGAAGTGTTTGGAAAAGCTTATAAGAAACAGGATCTATGAGCGCTTGACTGAGCACATTTCAATTAGAGCGGAACAGCATGGTTTTCTTAAGACGAAGTCATGTCTTGACAATTTATTGTGCTTTTTAGATGAGATTACCTGATGTCTTGACATTGGGATGTCGGTAGAGGTGTGCTATTCGGACTTCGGTAAAACCTTTGACTCAGTGAATCATCGATTTTTGATTGAGAAGCTGACGGTTTGGATTGCATCCTCAACTATTACTGTGGCTTTCTGAATTCTTATGTGAAGGGCATTCAGAGTCAGGGTTGGAGAAGCGAGTTCTAGCATGAGCCATGTCTACAGCGGTGTCCCCCAAGGTGTGGTATTGGTTCCACTGTTATTTCTTATGTTTATGAATGACCTGGCTCTTCTTGAGGATCTTTGCTATATCTTCGCAGATGGCTTAAAGCTAGTCAGTAGGAGAAACCGAGCGACATTGTCTATGGAGATCATCACTGTGGTGAAGTGGTCGACCCAATGGGATTTACCTCCGAATGTCGACTATTGACCAATAGTGGTAGCGGAATTGCAACGCAGTCTCCTGCGGTATCTCTATCATTGCAGTGTACTGATGAAGTCCGCGATCTAGGTGGCATCAAAGTGAACAGTTTCAAGCCTTCGGCACAGTGTCGCCATGCTGCCAATAAAGCTCGACAGGAATTGTTTCGTCTTAGATGGGCGCTGAGTAACACTAAAGCAGAAGTATTCTTGCCGTTATATAACGGTGGTTTAGGCCACATCTGGAGTATTTTGTTCAGGCCTGGGCACCGTACCTCTGTAGTGACGCCATGTGTACAGAAGTTTTAGAAACTTTCGACCAGGATGTTCGAAAATCAACGAGGGAAGTCGTACGATGGTCATCTAAGTAGCTTTGGATTATTTTCCTTAGAACGGCGTAGGTTGAGAAGAGATTTGATAGAGACGTTTAAGATCATTAAGGGACTTAGTGATATTAGTTCCACCCATCTGTTTGAGTTGGCTATGTCAGACCACCTGTGCCAGCATCGCCTGAAGCTCAAACATAGAGCTCGTTTGTACATCAGGGCAAAATGTTTTACGAACTGAGTGGTTAACATTTGGAATCAACTTCCTTTTGATTTAGTGGAATGTGAGTCTGTAGAAGGGGCTTAGTTGAGTGTCGGTCTGAACTTTTCCGATAGATATTCCAATCGTACTGGCATATGTCGTGTATTTTGATGCTGACACATGAAAGTGCAAAAATTGCTCTTGTTCTTGCTTCATTCCTTTGCAGAAGCAAGAAGAATCAATCCAACGTCGAAGTGCTGGGGACCGCTTCATTTACCGGCACAAAAACTGGACGCTCGTTAGGGGAAAGCCTCTATCGTCCGTTGTACCTGACCTGAATTGATCTAACGTAGGGTGCTGTAACAATGTTTTTGATGTCTACCAATATCTTTGGCACACTGCTTCCAAAGACAATCGTTCACTGCGACACGTGTCCAGCAGTGATTAGCTACTAAAATCTTCTGTCGACCATAAGCTGTTTTAGCGTACCTACTGCTCATGCACATGCTCTGTCTAAATGACAGCGAAACACCAGTTTCATCTGTGTGCCTGCCTGAGTCTGGTTACTGTACGCCCAAAGGAAAAGAAGCCGTGCCTCTTCCACTAGGCTAGCAGGAACACCGTTGCCCGTCTGGCCTGACATTTCAGCACAAACCCGAAGCCGAATCTCCTTTTCCTCAGAAGGTACACTACTAACGCAAGATAGTGTCTGCAAAGACCAATTAGATACAACTAAGCCGAAAATAAAGCCAAAAACCTATGCGGCTGTGGCGAGCATAAACACTGGACTCAAAGTCCAAGTTAAAAGGAACCACAAATTTAAGACAAAGCCTTACTCTTTAAGTTCCCAACTGAAGCTAGTTCTTGACAATATGAGTCAACTAGAAGACTTAGTCAGGGCACACCCAAAGGCACAAATGTCGCCTGTCTCCGATGGAGCAGGTTTCCTCATCGTGAACAATGTCTAGTCATCGTGAACGCCCACGAAGCTAACAAGGAAAAGCCAGCCGAGAGGATAGTGGATGACCATGCTTTCCTAAGCGGTTGATTTATTTGCTGTTTGACGAAGGGGGACAGAATATCAATGGCGTATCTGCCCTACATCGTGGCCGGAAGCAGAAGGTCGCTTCCAAGGAATGCCCGCTGTAAGTCCTGTGTCAAAATGAAGAAGCATGTCGTCGCATTATCAGACGGACGTCGCATCTTAAGGGAGAAACCTTATATGTCTTCTGGGATCTATGTCCGAGTAAGGAACGCCGTTAATGAAATGAGGACCCGCCGAGCCAATGAACTCAGAAACCTCGATGGCGGCCAGTCTTTGTTGCACCCTGTCTGTAGGGTCTAAGATTAGATTGCGTGTGGTATCCACCAAGGTGCAAAACCTGCGAAATAAATTGGATGACATTCCTCTTCTCACTTTACTAACCTGATAGATGTTACTGGATTCCGATTCTCAGTTTTCTCGGGCTGATCGTCGTGATACGATATCTGGAGGTGGTGTTATACTCTACTGAAACTTTGAATTGAAGGTACATACCGTTGAGGCTGTGATACAGTCTGTGACTCCAAGATACTTGTCGTGTCCACGACAGACAATTCGCTCAAGGTTTGTGTTTTCTAGATATATATATATATATATATATATATATATATATATATATATATATATATATATATATATATTCAGTCTGTTAACAGCCATTGTGCCATCCGTACCATGGCGGAAAACATGGAAAACATAGAAACACGAAATGCGTTGAAAAAAGGGAAAACGATTTTTCGGTTTTACACACTTTATTTTGATGTCTTTGTTTTGTTTCTTGAGTTTTTGTATGCTTTAGAGGGAGGATAAAATGGCAGAGTAACATTGACGCCACTGATATCTGCCGCGGACCATGATGTCCAATGTTTCCAATCACTTTGATTCAGATTCTACTGGTCTCCAACCTGGAAGACGGACCGGTCAGACTGCCGCCAAACTTGAGGTTGGCTTCTCCATGGTCCTTCTCCACGTCATTGGCTGTCCTTCGCGGCACTTTTTCCAATCGCTCCTTGGGAGTGCAAATAGCGTTCGACGTGGAAGATGATGGGCTGGCATGCGCAAAACGTGTCCGAACCAACGCATACGTTCTCGAAGAATAACGTTCTGAAGACTGGCACTGCTGGATCCAAGCACTCGGACCTTTGCATTGCTTACGTGGTGCTGCCATTACACCCGAGCAATCCTTCGTAAATAGCGGTTGTCGAAGATTGACAGCCGCTTCATGTCTTTCGAGAGAATAATCCGTCTCAGCTGTACAAGACTAATGCACGGACGGATGCATTGTCCACTCTGCCCTTGAGCTTGAGACTGACATCACGACGACGCCATAAGTGCCTCAGTTTGATAAATGCAAGGCGGGCCCTTGCAATCCGTTGTGAGACTTCATCTCCAACACCGCCACCAGCCGTGATGCAACTTCCTAGATAAGTAAAGCAAGGGACTTACTTCAGAACATGTCCAGCGATGGGGAGCGCGGGTTCAGGCACCTGCCAGTCCTGGAGCCGCGTTTTACATTTTCCCGGAGTTAAGCATAAGCCGTACTTAGGCGCCTCCATCGTTAAGCGCTCCAAGCGCTCTGATCGGTTTGTAGGTGTAGCAACGTGATATCATCGGCATAGTCCAAGTCCGTGACTCTGTCTCCAGGGAGGAGCTCAACAACGCAGTTCTGGATACCTTCCAGTGCTCCTTGGACGGCATCTTCGATGGCAAAATTGAAGAAGAAAGGTGAAATAGGGCAACCTTGGCGAACACCGCTGGTCAGAGCAAATGAAGAAGAGAGTGTGCCGTAAGCCCTGACTGCCCGAAGTGTAGTTGTAAAGTTCTTTCAGGTTGCTTAAAAATTTGTCGGGCACACTTTTTTCAGTAGACAGTTCCACAACGCAGATCTATTCGCTGAATCAAATGCCGCTCGGATGTCCAGGAACACTGCGATTGTTGGTCGCCGATAGATTTGACGGAGTTCGAGATTTGGTCGATGCAACCGTGGCCTGGACTAAATCCGGCTTGTTCTTCTCGGGAGAACTCTCTAGTCGTTGAAAGCCAGCGAAGTAGGACAGACACGAAGATTTTGGATGCGACCGAGATCAACGAGATTCCGCCATAGTTACAGCAATCGTCGCGGGAGCCTTTCTTGAGAATCGGAACAATGCTTCTCCCCATGAGTTAGAAACCTTTTCTTTAGTCCAAACTTTCGTGAACAACGATAGGATTTCGCTGACAAGTACACTCCCGCCATCTTTGAATAGAGCCGGTGGTAGGCTGTCGGGACCAGGAGCCTTGTGGTGTTTCAGCCCTCCAATGGCCTCCGGATTGCTGGATTCAATTGAAATGCACAGCAGGGGCTATGATTGCTTAATAATGGGAGATTTCAATGCCCCCAGCCTCAACTGTGATTTATTTCACCGTGATCTCCTAGCAGAGTCCTTCGATGCAGTTCTACTGGAAACTGTCCTCGATGTGGGTCTAACTCAACATGTCTCGTCACCTACTCGGATAATTCCGGACCAATCGTCGCACGTCCTCGACCACGTGTTCACGCCTCAACCATTCGATGTATCTGATTTAGAAATTCTGTAGCCACTTAGATTAAGTGATCATTGTGTGCTTTCCTTTCTATGGACAAGACGAACCACCCTTCAACATCAGGGCATACCTCACCGGAACTTTTGATTTCCGATTCACTCCACCTACTAATGGCTGCAAGTGTCATCGACTAGAGTATTCCTAAAAAGTTTGCTCTCGATACCAGTTGGAACTTCCTTCAGTTAAAATTGCTCTCTACTATCGACGAACTTATACTAACTGTTTCTGGCAGATCTTTTTTCAAAGGCCCTCTTGGATTTATAGAGAACTAAGAACCCTACTGCATAGAAGACGAAAATTATAGGATAGATTCCAGTTCTCACGGTCGGCGTCTTTCTATTATGACTACGAAATGCTCAGGAATTTGTATACACTGAAACACGCCGGAAGCGGGAACATTATGTGCGTCGCTTGGCTCAGCAGTGTTGCAGTGTCCCGAGAAAGCTCCCCTCGTACCTCAAAAGAAGTACTAAGAAGCGTTATCTTAGTTTGCTGATGAAGCTATACTTCATAGCGGTGAAGCGAACACCTGTCTTCTTCCTTTGCAATCTTCATCAGTTTACTCAGCTGAAGCCCTGATATTCAATAACTATGTGCCCACGCATCCCACTCCCTTGGATCACATAGCTTTTACCACGACCACAGTGCTGAGAATTCTCGTATTGGATCCGAGCTCTTCGCCAGGCTTTGATGAATTACACCCCTTGGTTGAGTATGTCGCCGAGCAAATCGGCCACTTGTTTAGACACTCCCTGGAGACTGGCAGCCTTCCGCTTGATTTGAAAGTAGATATTGTGAAGCCAATCCACAAAGTAGGAAACCGAGAGGATCATAGGTATTTCAGACCGATGTGCCTGACTACGATCATTTGCAAGACCTTATAAAGGATTGTAAAAAGTGCCCTTCAGCTTCGTCTCGAGGCTCTGGACATCATTATTCCTGCTTAGCACGGTTTTCGGAGGACACGCTGTTGTATCACCAACCTACTTGTTGCCCGCGAGAACTGGTCATTTTATTCCGGTAATCGCCTAGATGTTTTTGTGGATTTCAGCAAGGAAATGTTCTCATTTGTATCGCTGATTTCCTGGATCGTCATACCATGAGGGTGAAGGTCAATGAGGTTCTTTCTGGGCCTGTTCTTATGACCAGTGGGGTTCCACAAGGCTCCGTTTTTGGTCCCGAACTTTTCAAAATCTTCCTCAACAACCTTCCAGAGGTGCTTCAAATTGACTGTTTGATCTACTCTGATGATTTCAAACTATGGTCAGAAGTATCGGCTTGAGGGTTCGGACAAATTCTATTTGATATATTTGCTGCACGATTAGTCTGTTAAGTGGCAGTTATCTATCAACCACCATAAGTGCTTGTTCTCGCAATCGGTTTTTTAGCACCTTTCGGCATTTACCACATCGATGGTTTCATGCTGCGAAACGCGGCTTCTGAGAAGGACTTGGGTGCAAATGTATCCCCTAACTTGAAAATCATCTCCGCCAACAGGGTACTCTGCGCTATATGGAGGTCATTTTCAATAATGACGCCTGTGATCTTCATGCTCCTGTTTCCTTCTCACGTCCGTCCAATACTGGAATATGGATTACCCGTTTTACATCCTCTCACAAAGTTTGTTTGTAGGAGCGATGTTCAGGTAACCAGGAGTAAAGAACCCGGTGGGAATGGCCGGTAAAAACTGACCTCTACCTGGTATAGTGTCGCAATGAATGCCTGAGGCTGAGATGTAGGAGGTATGCAGACTAAGCTTCTGTGTTTAAGGTACAGAGAAAAGTTTGGGA
>CALYDF020002968.1:0-25255 GCA_944474145.2 Dicrocoelium dendriticum
TTTTAGTCTCTTTTGAATGGCATGGTTATGAACACTTTCCTTAGGAACGTCGGCATCCATTCATTCTCGATTTTCGCGTTTTCGTTTGAGTGCTTTGCTAGGAACTTCTTCGGACGTCCATTTTCGCGTAATGTGGAGGAGACGCGTTGCAGCTCACATACGATCGCTTCCTCAGAGCATAGCTGGCGAGCTATCGTAACGATGACCCAAACCGGAGCTGGTTTGTAATTCACAGGACAGCAAATGTTAAACTTAGGGTAGTGTACCTTTGCGGTTTCTTTTAAGCGAACATCTAAAATTGGAAGGGGTTGTAAGATTCTTTCTCAACTGTAATTTTGATTGCGGGGTAACAGTTGGTTAGAGCCAACATTACTTGCTCTGCTTGTTCGGCAGTTTATACAACGACGAAAGTGTCAACCATGTAGCTGCTATATGAATGCACGTGGTCTAGATTACATCCTGATTATCTCTGTATGCTCTCTATCCAATCCGCTAAGTATATGTAAGCGGCTGACAAAAATATTCAAAATAGATGAATTCAGATTATCCTGCCGAAATGTTGTTCTCTCTTACTCTTTTGACACTGGCCATTTGTTCGTTGTGCAGTTCAGCCAACGGTGCTCTAAATGTTAGCAGTATTAGTTTAGACTAGAAATTACTGTCTTCGCTTTTAACGGACAGAGGAGATAGGCAACAGAAGAGGTAGTCACTGAATGCGAAACAGGATGCATTATTGTAGTATCGAAGGTGCGCAAAGTGAAACAAGCGTGAGCTCGGGACTATCTGACTTGGAAAAAATTCATGGCAAGCAGCGCTACAGAATATACAAAAGCAGAACGCTAGATAGCCGAAAATTAATTGATGTAGTATTAAAAGGGGAAGATCAACATTTCATGATATTTAAACTAACTAAGGATACCGGGATTTATCTATCTAAGAATCTTTTATCATGCAGATTGTTTTGTGAAGGAACTCTTAATTGTCACAAAATAATAAATTTTTTGCACATGGTTGTGGTTGAACTTAGGTTTGTGCAATTACTGCTCACGTTGTATGCGCAGTCTCCGAAATGGTAGCAGATCCACCGTCCTGAATCTGTGTCTGCCAGTTTCGTGGAAGGGTGAAATCATTGCGCACGGTTCAGAACTACTTCGGTCAGCCTCCACCTAGTGCACTAGGATTCCTAACTTAGCCCGGATGGCATAGTAGGGAAACTGTGGGTGACCCCAATTGTAGACGAAATCTGTTTCAATGCACTCAGAGGACAACATAAGCAAGCAGCCACGGACGAAACTGTGAAGCCTGCAACCGTCTAAATCAGGTTTTACTGTCTTCCCCAAGTAGGACAGCGTGGTCCACAGGGTGTCCACCAACGCCCTTAGTGATATATAGTATACCACCAAATGTTTAAATAGATGAGCCGGAAATGTAATCAAAGCACGTCATATTTTCAAACAATCAGGAAAATGTACACGGATATGCCGAATTGCATTACGACATCCCACAACACTGATCTGACTGGTTGGTATCCTGGCAAGGCGTTCCAGAAACTCCTAGCTCCATTCCATTTGTGTCATGAGCTTTTGAAGATTCGCGGCCAGAAGCTCATCGTACTGCGTTCGCATTTCATTCTTCACTCGGGCCTTCACCACCTGTCAAACATTTTCGATGGGATTGAGGAACTGGTCGTATGGGCTTAATCTCAATATGGGAACCTCTACGTATCCTTCAACTGCCGCAATTGCTTCCAGACTTGTGACATGGTGCATTGTCACACACATGCTGAAGCTCCATTTCCCGCTTCAGCTTGTCTAAAATGCCTCGCATCCATTCGAGAGCTAAGGGGTCAGTGAATGAGCCTCCCCGGGTAGTCATCGAAATGTTTCCATCCATTGTAAGTGCGTCGACGAGATGCAAACTCAGGCCGCTGCTTTTGGTAACTTTGACACAGGAGGTCAATCTTCTGGGCGCCGGACCACAAGTATGTTTACAGTAAACGTTGCTTTTTGTTTCGTCAATCCGTATGAAGAACTTCCTTTCAGTTTCAAGTTAGAGAAACTGTTGAACAAACTCTTGTCGTATCAATTTGGTTCGATCATTGTTCATTCCTTCTGGAGTCTGATAGGTGTTCTTCATAGTTATTAAACGGCCATCCAGGTCTCATGCGATTGTAGACTTTCAAATGTTCTTATCCTTATTGGCACGTACTCGAACTCGCATATTTTGTCGTGTTCCAGTTGCGTCGTTCGCGATCCACTCCAGGATGTTATCAATCTCTTTCTCCGACAGAATGCGCTTACCTCCGCGCGCCTGCTTAGTATCCGGCTTCTGAGCAAGACAGCGACGAATCCAGGAGTAGGCAGTTTGATATTTCACATTGTTCAGGGTTACCCCGGGCTGACAGTCGTCACCGTTGACGAAGGCATCCACAACGATCACGAATATCTGACAAGATACTCTGTCGAACAAGAGAAGGCATGTTGAACACGCTGGAATAAAAGACATCCATTCAGTCGTGCGCTTATGTTCCGGCCATTCATTGCTCTCAGACCACTTGTGATCCAGCGTTTCGGAGGTGAGGCGGGCGCATAGTAGCTTCTGGCACCGCCCATGTTCATGCACTGGAGGTTAATTTACATGTCTCACCCAGTCAACGGGCAGCACGTTCACTTCACTTGACCGACGCACCAAACCCTAGCACCCGGCCAAGGAGAACGCGCTTGAGGTCAGAGGATTTGCTCAGAGCGGCTGGCGAATCGCAAAGGGTTTTGCAACATTTTGGACTTTCATTGCAAATGTTTGTACATTCTATGCAAATTTTTGTACTTTTTCTGCCAGCTTTTGCAATTTTTATGCAACTGCGGAAATTGCTCTGCTTTACTACTTTGTGTATAAAGGCAATTGGGCATACTGGACCACAAATTGCGCGCATCGCTTACTCTCGAACTTTGTTGTTTCAGTGAAATTCTATCTCAGAAAGCCAGCGCAACACTACGACTGCGTTTGCAATCTGTACTTTCCGATTTCAGATATGCGATGGATGCCAAACTGGCTAAATGGCTTCTTATGCTGGCTCGGGCTCGCAAGTGTTGCAACATCGCAATCAGCGCTACTGGACTGGATACAAAGCGGCAACTGCTCGAGTACACTTCAACTAAGTGGTCATATGTGATAGGTCAACAGTTGGCTCTAGCACACCATACTTGCTCTTTAGTGCCCAATATGTTTCGGTGAATGGTCATGCCCGCTCAACTGAAACGGGTATTCTGTTGTGTCATCACTGACGCCTTCACCCCACGGCCGCAAGAAGAAGTCCAAAGAGGAGCCGGAGAGGGACTGGTATACAGGAATGCACATTTGCTTATATAGTTTTGAAGGCAAAAGTACACTTGAGGCAACCAATAGAAGGAAAACGTCAAGTGCAAAGGGGGAATAAGTAACCGTGTAATCAAGAGCGAATGCATATGTCCTTGAAAATAACATCATGGGACACCAAGCGTAAAGCGAACATCCATTAACAATGACGGGCACTGGCCAATCAGAATAACGAAACGTAGCGTTTAAACAAAGTTCATGAAACAAACGAGAATAAGAAGTGCAGACCAAAAAATTAAAGCTAGTACAATAATTGTGTGACAACTAAATATTCCTTTACCATAACTAAGAAAAAAGTTATGCGGAGCAAAACCACTAGAAGGTGTTCCTGCAAATGTCACTACTGAAGATGACACGGAGATGAGCGTCCATTAACGATGAGGTCTTTTTAAAAATCGGGCTAAGACAGTGGAGCGTTTAAACAGCAATCAATAAGTAGAAAATAGGAAGAATAAAGAATGGCTATTAAGTTCGTTCACAACAAATGATGTCAAACAGCTATTCTCCTAACATATTCCTATAAACTCATCAACTTCATTTAACAAAATCGCGTGGATGTCATAGGGCACACCAAAATTCTAAGCGGTCAGCCCGTCCCATCAGTTTGAAGAATATTATTTCTGGGGTCATTATGGATTAGGCATTGCAAGAGAGAACGATTTTTACCAAATCAAAACTGTACGCCTCATGACCTAACTTCCTTGGACCTTAACGCTCGGGAAATGCCACCCAACGACCTACACCGCTTGACCAGCAATGGGTGCTGTTTGACCAAATTGGAATCAGTTACCGGTTGCAATACCACATGCAGGAATTCGAATCCGTCAGATCGCCTGCGCTTCACTAAGTCAAATTATGGTTTAGTCGGAGTCTTTTTCGGTGTTCTGGTGGCAACCCTATTCACAAATTATCACTAGAATTAGTTTAAAGTGTTACTTGTGAAGAAATATACCGCACACTGTTTTCGCATACCTGTGTAAGGCAGAAGCGTATACACAAAAACAACAGCATGGATGAAACGAAATAGTTTAAATATATTAAACTGCATGCACGATCTCAACGAAAACCATCAGTAAGATCACTGCGCAATGGGCAACAATGGCTTCCTTACACATTAGTATTGCTAGTCAGTGAGATGGATTCGCAGAAGCACAATCCGTGAATCGATACATAAGGCAGCAATTGAGTTGATGGGGAACTACATGAAATGGTGACCTGCGGCTGGTTGCGAACTACAAGTATCTGGCACTTGTGGATATTTGGTGGTCGAGCGTAAACGAGAGGAGCTGTCCGTAAAACGTATAATGCGAAATAGTATAGCCCAGATAAATGAACAAATGTTTAACTTTTAATGAACAATTTTAAATAATTTTTAAAATGCTGTGCACATAATTGAAGCAAACATCGGCGAATTTACAACAGAATTCTTATAGAAACCTATGAAATTTGTTAGCCATCCCGAAGGTAACGTGCCCAGTTATTATTTTGAACCTTCTATCATTAGAACAAAAGTTAAAGGTTCGAAATGTATTACATAATTGAAGTTAGTTATTGTAGCGCATGCTACGAATGGCTTAAAGTGTTTGGCCTAAGAGATTTAAGATGTTTCCCAATGGCTGTCGAAATGCTATGGTGGAACCGATTGGTTTAATCAACGGAACGTGTTGAATTTCGCACACACACACACACCCAACTATTACTTGGTTCCAGTTTTCAGAGGTAAGCTCGTGGGATCAACTTTTTGGCCAGGTCATGGTCGCATGGAGTGGATAAAGTGGATGTACACTTGATTGTGGTAACCCACAGAAAAATACACAATCCGGTGGTACTAACTGTGCCAAAAATATTAGTGTTTACATCATTTCGTAAGTCCTAAGAGGACTGATCATGTCTCTGTCGCACCTTCACTGCGTTAATACGACGGAGTGCGATTATAGCGAATACACAGAAAGCCATCTCGCGTCTTTGTACAAAATGTGGACAACCGGACCGCAATATTAGTTAATAGTTCAAGTACAATAAATAACTTTTGGGAGCAGTGCAGATTTACACTGTCACCAGTTTGCTGTTTATGCATAATGAACGTCCCGGTTGCCATTAACTGATTTATGTTTACAACGCCAGTGTGTAGAAGCGAAGGAATCACGGAAACACAGTTTCCTCAATGGATTGTCAATTTAGAACAAGTATACGGAGTCATCAGTTTGGAAAAACGCTTGCTTTCATCAAACTGCACGGACGTCATTGTGAATATTCTGTTTGTTCTGAGTTGCGAACGCAGGCTACGTTGGTGTCACTTGTAGTTGAAATAGTCGAGAGCCTGAGTAGCTCGGTGTGCGAAGGTGGATTTTGCAGGCGGATTTTTGCAGACGTTTCGTTGCCGGAGTAGACAATATCATCGTTGCGGTTTCAGGCGCCTCGGAGAATAACGCAAAATCCACATCACGTGTATTTCACCAGCCTTCTGCATGAGTAACCATAAAGATAGCTGTGCTGCGCAAAATTCATGTAATAATTTGGTGCTTTCAAGACATGCGTTAATGTAACTAGGCAACTCAACACTAACTCATTTTGGCTGGTACTCATGCAGTTGCGCCATCGGGCGCTCCACACTTGTTAGTATCCATTTCTGGAGTTATCTGTAACCTACACAAGGAATAACCACACGAAGTGCAGGCACCATAAATGGCCAATGGTCTTACAACAAAAGACCCTATTTCAATCGCTAACAAATTATGCATCCTGCATGTTGGCACAATGGCGCTTACAATACAGCCCGCATTTAGTATATAAGCGTATCTCGTCACCTTGTCATAATCGCGTAATGGTGCATCAGCGATATCACTGAACCCAGTAACTGCAGATGCCACGCTGGTGGGAACCTTTTGTTGGCAGGCGACTTGTAATTGATCAGTAAAAACTAGGCAAACATGTAAGCGATGTTTCATAGTAGACACACATTAATCGAACTGAGCATTTTCGCAGCAAAACTAGCTTCTAGTATAGTGGTTTCTTGACGAGTAGGCATGGATATTTGTATCGCCATCAGAAGGTCTGGCACCTCTTTAGCACCTACTTTGGGTGTATTAATACGGTGCAAATCCGAGGATAAATTTCAACCATATAATAAACCACACTAATATAGGCCTATTGCTCAAACGAGTCACACCACGTGTGTGGCCGTCATTGGCGCTAGCATACTACCATATTAAAATATATAATCGTGGGCAAGGCTCTCGGGATTACAAAATGATTGGCAATGTAAACTGTATCCGCGCATCAGCAATGCAACGACTCGGACGATTCGGAATGAATCAACGAGGTGCTGCGGAACTCATAAATAAAATAAACATGTTTTAAATGTGCCTACATTCTTCTGATGGTGAGATCTGTGGAGAAGACATGTGGCAGAATTCAAATCAACTAAACAGCTAGTTGGGAACAGTGATTAAAACCTAATTTAAATGGGATTGACGAATTGCATCATTATAAAATAAATCGCAACGAGGATGCACGAAAGCTATGGTAATTTATACAGAGCATTCAAAACTGGCGATAATGATAGTAAGGTACTGCAAGGAGTATGTAGAAGCATGTGTAGGCGAATGTGAAAGTACTAATTAGTTGCGCACCCTCGTTTGTGTATTGCTGGGCCAAAAATTAGTTAGTGTGATTATCACTTGACATTGCTCTTGCTCACATCTGTACGGCTGCGTAGGATGAAT
Source organism: Dicrocoelium dendriticum (assembly GCA_944474145.2). Taxonomy (NCBI): domain Eukaryota; kingdom Metazoa; phylum Platyhelminthes; class Trematoda; order Plagiorchiida; family Dicrocoeliidae; genus Dicrocoelium; species Dicrocoelium dendriticum. Next base: position 7,101 of record CALYDF020002968.1, read on the forward strand.
GTATGTTAGTGACAATCTGCAACATTGTAATTAACCCCTGAGAGTGCATTCCGCTTACGTTAAGGTGGCTTTTTACCGCAAATCCAATCCGAGTCATCCTGGCGTCAATCCCTCACACTTTTGCAATCGCGTGATGCGTCACGCTGTGATAGCCGGGCTTAGGAATCTTTTGGGAGAAGCGAGCATTTTGAGCCGCTTTTATATTCGAATTTGTCTTTTGATGACAATCCTAACCTTGGAGAATCGACAACTGCTATATTACCATGATAATCTACCGCTCCATTCACCCTCGGACATCACCCCAGGTGATTAGATGAAACTGGTCCACGCTCTTAGTTTCTTCTTGCCTTCCAGTCTTCAGCGCAGCTTTCACATTCGCCGTAAACTCATTTAAATAAGGTTTAGCTGAACGACTGCCCGGACATTCTCGGTCACCTTCACTAAACAGACGGCCTATATTGTTGCAATTTTCATCCTATTTTAAGTGCGCCGTCGTTCTGTTTCTGCTCTACACAGGAACACTGTGTTAATCGCTGCTTTCTGCATCCCCTTGTCACCCCCCTTGATATCATGTTGACTAAATGGGTGATTTCGATAGTAAATCCAAAAAGGGTCTAATCGATAGTCGTAATAACTCCAGAGGTTATGTGACTGACGTAGGTGACGTGACCACATAGTTAAGTGGATCTTATCTGGTAATGATTACTAAGGGCATGTTGGCTAATTCCTGCAACATTACTCTGAATGTGCAAAGAAGGTGTAGCACAGAGAGCATTCGCCATCGCGCTTTCAGAATTTGCTTGAAAACAATCTGGGCCAGCCCAAATAATGGCCCTTTCATCCGCGTCCCTTAGGCTTGTGTATCGTTTACCCTGTGGAACCGCCATTTCAGAAGAGTTTTGGGGAGGAGATTCTGCCACATAGGATCAGCTAGAGCACAAGGTTGAAAAGAAATTCAATACCGAAACCTTTGGAAAACATTAATTTTCGTTAGTAATCAAGGAGACGGTTAAAGTCCACTACATCTGGAGTCACGATAGAAAGACTCCAATGGAAGGTATTGTTTCTCTCTACTTATACGCTTGTTTCCCGACTGGTTCGAATTGCCTGTTTTGGTGATATCTCTTGAATTCACGTCCAATATGGCTCTTTGACACAACCACATCTGCGTGAATGAGCAGCTGAGTGAGCCGTCAATGACGTGGCGGAGCTGCTCTGTGTTTGGCGTATCTATTCCCAGTTGCTTGTGCAAAGGATGATTTCTGTGGCGAATCCTATGCCCTGTGCTGCACTGCTATGGAACTAGTGGTTCCGATATAGCTAAAATTTGCCTGGCGTATGGTGTATTCAACAAACACTGTTCGAAAGCAGTGCACGTGTGAAGATGAAATCTCCGTGCATTTGAGAACCGAAATGCATTAGCATGAAACGCTAGTTACGAGAGGGGATGCGGGTGGTGTAAATTGTATCCACATCACAGCTTCATAAAGCTTAAAATGTTTCGAGTGTCATTCCGCTAGTTCAGCTGCACAGATGGAAGACGAATAAGACCATACAAATGCCGTCACCAGCCACCGTAGAAATTCCTTGTGTTCACAGTAGTCCATTAGTCTGACAAACAGTTCTGGGCCATATAAGGAAGATTTCTAGACCTGTGCACTGCTGAACGCATTCTTTTTCGTAGAGAATCCGCATCGCGCCGGAGAAGAGGATGCAGTATTTTCATCCATCGTCTTCCTTGATTTTGTTGTTTGCCAACTAAATTCACCAACTCTTTTCTTCAACTCCAAATGCTGCATACCATTCTTCTAAATCCGGTGTTTGTTGATTACTTTAGTTCGTGTTTTATGTTGAGCACCAAGTCTGGGTGATTTTTATCCTATTTTGGATGGGTTAAGTAACCTTTATTTCTTTCCGCAACAAACACGGTTTCAATAATTTATGACTATCCGTTGTACGTTTCACCATCAATGATATTGCAGTTACCTACGATTGGCGGTATCTGATTCCGCGCTAGCCAATTACTCGGGCCTTCACAAACAGTCACTGGACACTGCATACTGAGGGCGCATGGGTAGTTTTCAATGCACCACGCACATCCCATATCTAGCGTAGACCCGAAGTAATAAGATCGGGAGGCATGTGGGCGGGAGATACGTCCCATCAACGAAACAGTTCTCTACTCCTCTCTATCTAGGTGGGGAATCGTGCGTACCAGACGTACACAAGGTGGTGGCTGGGCCGTAGGCCGCTCCACACTGATTACATGGAACAATTCTTTGAGACTAGTTCAATCACGAGGATCGTACACCCACCCCAGCAGCCATTTGCGGTCTCATGGAGCCAGTATACTCGACGTGGACAGACAGGCACTTAGCCACCATTCACATCAAGCAGAACCAGGCAGATCATTTCACGCGGGAGGTTTAAAATATCAAGCACATGTACGGCAGATAGTCAGTCGAATTTAGCCGGGCGGAGACGACAAAGCACATCATAAGCTATGTCGGCCTCGATCTTGACTACTGTACATTGACAGTACAGAACAGTATAATCACATACACCCACATGTATTTGTCCAGACTTGTGTATTAACCACCACGCACTGAATGGAAAATATTTACCCTTACGGACAATAATAATGCGCACATCCACACGAGTGCGAATTCAGAGTAATCATGACCAATAGCAAATCGCATTAGATCGCATGCACAACAAGTGCCCATTTCACTGGCGTGTTCATAGAAATTTCCTTATAGCATCCTCAAATCCATCACACACACAACAATCAACTCACACCCAACAATGCGACACTGCCAACCAAATGGCCACAGTGCAGCAACAACTGTCCAGAACGAGGGTACATTTCCCGGCGCTACGGATCATGCCCCATAGCTAATCCACCAGAAAACATCTGCGCTAGTGTAAGCAACGATGTCTGGGAAAAATCCCTCCCGATACTCACGTACACACACAGACACAGGCACGCATATATATATATATATATATATATATATATATATATATATATATAGTGGAAACCATGGAATGAATGTACTTAATAAGTACAAGGGTCACAAATTTGCTAACAGATAAAGAAAAAGTTTATTTTTGCACACGCACTTTTGTCATTTTTCATCAGTATGGTAAGTACAGATTTGATAAGTATAATCAATGCATAAATTCATTTAAACTTTCTGTTGTCCCCGTTTCTGCACTTTCTCCTTATTAATCACTAACCGGCGGTAATCTCATCGTTCATTTCTCAGCCCGGAATAAGTACGGGGCCGACGACAGGTAGACTGTAAGTCGGCTCTTTGATATTTTGTCGCCATGACCACGGTGCGATTTCTGCCAGTGCGACCCTACGTGTGTGTATGCATCGGACCGACCCAACCACTTCAGTCATACTTGCACCGTAAAATAATTAAGCTTTTGATAGTGAAATTTTGGCATAGATCCTATCACCGGGGGCGGGTGTGTGTGACACTCGCAAAGCAGCCTGGTGAGGTTGTGCTGAGCTGGATGGAACGAATGACGCACTGCATACTCCAACCATAGTTACGTTCGTGATGTATCTTTGGGACGACTATCCTCCAAGCATCTTACAAGCAGAAGTGGCGAATCACAACAGTGTTGTTCTGCCACGCGTGCCCCCATCGTCATACACTGCATAGTGCGAAGTAGACAAGTCAGCGTGTCAAGCCTCCAGGTCAACAGAGAAATCCAGACGAATCCCGTCACTGGCAGCATGAATACGGTTTCCTAATACCTCGAGGGCGAAATAGGCGAGCCTAGTAAATTGCATACATGGAGTCGCCACACATTATTTATGCTATGCTGATGTCGGGGACAAATAGATGATGCTCGATCTGCAAACTGTGAACCATGTGTCATCGTATTTATACCTCCTCTGTTCTATATTTCCCCACAGTTACAAACACATTCACTTGTGATACCAAAACGAGTTGGAACACAATTCATGTTTGGTAAAGATTGCGTATATGAGAGAGCAAGAATCTATATAAAGATGCTAAACGTGCTGTGCTGTTTGGTGGCCGGCGGTTCCTCACCAGACCAGTTAATACAGTCATATTTAAGCCCAAATTTAAACACGTTTTATGAAACAATAAATGAAGTTTTGCCTATTACTTTCGAGAATTGTTCAAGGAGACTTCTAAGCATCAAGTGTCAATTAATCAAGTCGTCGGGCCAATCTTTTCTTCATTAGCGCATGTAGTAGCTCTGTTCAGAGTGTTCCTTCCCAGTACTAAAAATGAAACAATTTATCGATGGTCTTTCACAGCCATTCGTCTGAGGTATTCGTGTTTCGTATTGTTATACATTCGCAAAATTATACTCATGGGTTCTGGTCCGGTGTTGCATTCGACTGTAAAGCCGTGGTGTATTAAATGACAACACTGGTAGCAAGTTGGTGTAGACACTTTGGATGAAAATGTCACCTTATTAGGCGAGCAACATATCGACCCATCCTCCGAACATTACGCCTCTTCCAGGTGGTTAAACCACAGGTGATCTAATTTGATGTTTGGCCATGTGTATGAATGTGTGCATGCTGTTTGTCTGCTTGGAGGATGCGGAACTGTAGCGATTGACATTTCCTCTGCATAGCTCGATGTATATTTACGCTGAGAGTTCCGCATGAGAAAGACGAAGGTTGATACACAGTGTCATGATAGGATCGCTTCTAAATTGATTGTTTAGGTTCAGAGAATTGTGACTGCAGTGAACTGCCTGAATATACTGGATCTCGTGATCTCGTTAAATTCGTCTCTTTAACATAGCAAGAGTTTCTTTAGGGATATGCAACAGCTTCAATGGAACCAAAGTGAAGATCCTATTGGATGATTGCATTTAGTCTGAGAAAATGTGCGTACTCGAGCGTGGATGCCATTAGATGAACAAAGTTAGACACAGCGGATTAGATTCGCAAAGCTACAAGATGACATAGACAGATGAAGAGAGACAGGAGCGAAGGTCAGCACAGTAACAACGAGTAGGCGAGTGAGAGCGGATATGCACAAAGAACATGGAGAAGTAAAAGAAAGGTGAATATTGTACAATAGATAAGCAGTAAATTGTGCCTAGATGCTTCGAGTCAGACTTTGAGTCGCAGCAGACTCGTCTAGATTCTCCTGAGTAATACCTGAGCCAACCTTCAAGGGGTATATGCAGACAGGTTGGGGTCATAAGTTACTTACTGTTATGTGTCATACATTACCTATGATGACGAACATTGTGTGTTCATTAGAGCGTTCTAGCATTCCAACCGGGTAATTTTTTGTTTGACAATGTCCGGGATAATATGGCAACGCTCCGTGCGAGCGGACAGTACCGTACTTACTTTGATCGCTTGTGAGCGACTGGACAATCTCTTAACACATGGCCATTGATTCGTACCAATTAGCTCATTATTCGAGTAACCGTATTGTAACGTGATATCTTGATGTGGCCAACTTGTTAGTGAAGTGCTACCGGGTAAAATGACCAGCGGAATTCCTACCCATAAAGTATCATCAAATAATACGAACATCAAGCAGTGGTTAATGGTTATCGGGATGTGGCCGGCTCTAATGAACAGATTGGGTGTGAGACCGAACTGTGGCATCGAACCAGTACTTGGCGTAAGTAGAGGTCTTATTATGTACTGATGAGAAAGCAGTAAATTGCGTTTACTTAACCAGCTGCCCCAAACCAGAATGAGCTGAGTCCAACCTCAACCCGACGGATGCCTAACGCGCCGGAAAACTATCTACCAACAGACCAGCGTTTATTTGAAATCAGTACCCATGATGGAACCCTCATTCAAATAGCGCCGGCTTACCATGTGAATTGTTCACCCGCGTTCGGTTCACGTTCTGTTCTCAGAATAAACTCTGGTTTCTTGCGTGCTCCCTCTGTTTGTTCTTCATTGCTGAGGATTGGCCTAAGCTCTACTCTAGCAATGTCCGACACAAGAATGCCCTAGTTGAACTGGGAGCAAATGGACCAAATATTCCTAAAAACTGGAAGCATCATTGATGGCTGCTTGGGCGTTAATTTCCCGGAGAATTTGTACGTTAGTATAAATAAAGGAACGTCTCTCTGACTTCAGTGGTGATTCAGGAAACGGCAGCTTTTTGGTGCGATGTTAGGCCGACCGGTGAATCCCGGCCAATGAACATATTTTGGATAGGACGGTGACAGAATTATTTGCGTTAGATCCATGCATCCCGCCATTTCCTCCTTGCTAAACTTCTTGTGTGTAGCGCGTAGGGTGTGTACACAAGTTTCTTCTACTAACTGGGTTATACTATTCGAACCACTGTTGGGATAGGGATCGATTAACTTGCTGCTGTCTTGTGCTTGTTTTGGGCACGGAAATTACTTTGTTGCTTCACGCATAGCAGCACTTCAATACTGTTGTTAAAACCTGTATAGATCAACATATCACCTTAGCACCAAGCGTGCCACATCCTTTGCAACTTGGCGATTTGCGCAGCCCATTAGTGCCTCAGCTATGGTTGACTGCATAACCCATGATAGCACTGGAAGGAGAATCACTGGACGAACTTAGCGGGTTAAAAACGATTAACATCATTGAAATAAGGATAATGATATCCAGCTTCCACAAACTATGAACCATCTGTTCTTCCGGGTATCTTTGAAAAAATCGTGTTTAGGTCTCGCTCATCGTTGCGGCTGCAACCTACAGTATTTCAGGTGAATGTACTTAACACTGAGGGAATGATGGGTGTGCAACTGTGGCAGATTCCACAAAACAGTCACCGAACTAGACCTGACGTGTGTAAACCCCGGCGTCTGGGGGAATTGGACAGATATTTGGCACTTGTTGTTGGTGCATTGGGTGTTGGAGCAGTAACGTTGGCTGGATCCTCGGTTCTTTGAGCAAGTTCCTTGGTTGAGATGAGTAGATGAAAACAACACATCACTTTCCAGTGGCTCTTCACATGTCTGTACAGACATTCATGGATAACACAAAACGTTTTAGCTAGGCACCGCTGTTGTACTAATTTGTCCTCACGGACAATTGTGGTGCGGTGATTGTGCTGCACTACATAGTTGCTCCAGTCGTCAGGACTGGGGTTCGTTCTGCGTACATGATACACTGTATCTCTGATGGACATGCGCTACTGGGTTCAGCTCCGAATGAATGAAACATGTGTTACGAAACTAAAGGTCCCGTTTTCCGATGCGAATATGGTCGGATCAATGAAATTGCCAGCAAACACCATCCAAGTAATATCAATGCAATGGCATCAGTAAAGTTCCAGCTGGCCTCCCGAACGAGTTCCGTTAGTACGTCGTAGTGCGTGATTGCGCGAAGCAAGTAAATACCTTCCAGTGGATGCTACGCATAACACACACAGTCGTAAAGTGCTGTGACGTGATCCCTCAGCCACAGGAGAATCTCCATCGTTTTCTTACCGATCATGTGCTATTCTTCCGTAAACACTAAATGAAGCACGGATGATTTGCTTCCTGCTCTGAATCAGGTGGGTGAACTGACTTGGCTGACGAACGAAATCCTTTTCTCACGCTTTACTAGTCGGTCTTCAATTGTTAGCTAGGGATGTCGGAAAGTCAAGACTAAGCACACAGCAATCGCCTGTGAAATTCACATGCTTGTACCACAGTCACAAGCACCTACGCAAGGCTGATATTAGGCAGAAGTTCCTGTCTGGGATGAACATTGTGAGACGATAAACAACTGCAAGATGGCAACCGAGGTTGCGACAGGTGCAATCAGCACCAAAGTGTCTATGCTCATCGTTTCCGGGTTGTCCACCGGTTCGCACTGCAGTAGTATAAAGGTGTCCCACCGCCCTTGCTGAGTCTAGCGTGTCTTACAAGTAACATACAAATTATCGTGACTTCCTCATTGGTAATTTCTGAGTGCAAGGCAATTTCAAACTTGCCTGATTGAGAGTCAATTATCAAGAATGTGTCGGCCTACCCTAATTTCCGGAGAAAATAAACAATTTGTCGACGCCTACGATAACTTGTTGCGCGAACCACAGATCTCGTCTAAGTGGTGTTATGCCAAAGAAATCAGGTCACTGATGAACAAAAGCGAGCATTACGGTGGTCTAAATGTTGCCACCAATGCGACATAATCATTGCAAATGTGAGAGGCAAATCTTCCGCGCTTAGTACATATAGACAGTTTGAATACCACAAGCTCAACTAATAGTACAAAGTCAACTAACGGAATCACAACGACAGAAAACCATGATTAGTGCATTCTGTTTGAGGGCCAAAGTCGAAATGACTTCACATCCTGCAACTGCGATTAGCTGTGTCCGGTTGTTTATCCCGTGGCTGTTTACTGGAATACCACTTATTGGATTTATCTACGTACTGGAATAAGTTTGTGAATATTTCGGAATCACTTAGTTTCATTACTGATTCTGAAGTTTCTAGATCATGTTTAATCTGCATCTTTCAGAGAATTTCAGAGTTTCGTCTTGCAATGCTCGTCTTACAATTTTATGTCATTTTTACGACATTTTTTTAAAATGCCTGGGAAATTACTGTGTGGTGCAGTTCCTAGGATTGTTAGACACATATCAAATGCACTTACTTTCTTTGACTACTGTGCTAGATTGCAAACTTCTTGTATTGGGTGACCTGCACATTCCTCTCATCTCTTGCGCTTCATTCAACATGATTTCATCCATATTTCGCGCAACATTTGTAGCAGTCGATGACAGCCAGATAAATGTGTCATCTACCGAGGTAGACCGCAGCAACGAATGTTTAACCGTGAGTAGTTACAGACATATGGTCACGCAAACTGGATTAGACTCCATCTGATTTCAAACCAAGCCACATTCAATACCTCGCCGTCCTGATTAATTCAAAGGCACAACCCCTACTGAGAATAACGGTCCACTAACATTACCTTCTGTTAGCTTTTGAGCCCCAGAGAAGCCATGGGAAACTCAAAGACAGAAGATGTCGTCAAACGCAGAGTAGCCTCCCACTATTGATCGACAACAAGCTGAGAAAAACAAGGTTCGAGAACACCGTGCTTTCGCAGGAACCACTCCTAATCGTAAGAGGCGATGACATCTGGTGCTTTGCACATGTCCAAGTCAAGCGATCCAAGTCCTCAGACACGCTAAGATCATGGCGTTGAGATTGTATGGTGTGTGATTGATAGGCTCCTCGATGTGGGTAAGAACGGAGTGCAATTAAAGCAAATCTTTCTCTGTCAAAATGCAGTTCAGGAGGGCCGACCTACACTGGTGACTTATGCCGAAAAGACCAGCTTGATGATAATAGTGGCTCGGCTGACTAGGCTAAGAGGTGAGAGTGTGCGTCTTTGTCCGGTTATGGATCCAGCTAACCGAGAGCGATACAAGTGTGCTGTCATTGAGTTAAAGAGGCGTAATGGTGATGGAGAATCGGACGTACTTATGGCAAATTTTCGGATCCTTACAAGCCGAAGGTGAATTCGGATAAGACCATTGTTTACTTTTCAGGCACGCCACCTACTTCCTACTGTGGCCTAGGCGTAACGTTCACCAAAGTCTGTGGTCTAAAACTAGCTTGATGATATGCATCGTTTCGTGGCTTTCGTGTGATAAGATGTAGTAGGACGGACGGAGACGTGGTTGAACGATGAGGTGCTCACCCATGAAGTTGAGCATATTGTCTACCCGTGCTTCCGCTGTGATGGACTCTCGAATGCTTGCGATGGCGTCTTGCTCTACATCCCGTCTCAGCTGTGTCTGAGACTTGCAGGAGTCCACCGCAACGGATATGGCCTAGGTGCGCAGCTGTGTTCTCGACCCACCTCGGAGGCATAGAGCTGCTCGTGCTTGCGTTTTATCGCAGTACTCTGAGCCGCTGTTTTGATAGGCTACGCATCTCCGGGACCACATGAGCCGCCCGCCCAGTGTCTAATCATAGGTAATTTCAGTTGTCCTCAAATGCGTTGGCTTGAGTGAATTTATTCCATGATATTGTGGGGGCGCAGCAGCCCCCTGTTGATTAGCAACATGCTTTAACCGAGCGAGTAACGGCAAATCCTACGCTTCTGCAAAAGCACGTGAACAGCCTCCGCAAGGTGAGAAATGGATTTCCCTCTCTTCAAACAGCGATGGATCCAACTCGGACTGTTAATGAAGCGGCGAATGTTCTGCAACAACAATATGCACCAACGTTTCATTGCATCTCGTGGTCTACTGAATCTTTGGAATCTATGGTGTTCACACCAGGATTCACTCATATAAATGCTACGACAGACATCGTGATGAGAATGTTGCCATCCATGCGCCTGCACGCCTGTCCGGAATTGACAACATCCGCACAAATAAGTTTGTGGTGACGGCTGCTATTGTGGCTGAACATTTGGTGCGGCTGTTTCAGCACTGCGGTGACGAACAGCACGTTCCTGCAGTATGGAAGTACGGAATAATAATTCCCATTTACAAAGGAGGTAGTCGTTCCTACCCAGCTAATTATCGACCAGTGACTCTTCTTCCAGTTCTTTCAAACGTTATGGAGGCCATCGTTACCGAGGCACTCATGTCTCATCTGGACGGCTTTGGTCACTTTGCTCAGCAGCAACACGGCTTCCGCCGGGATCGGTCGTGCACAACCAACATATAGATAGCACAAGACACCTGAACCGGAACTGCGGACGTTGGTGCAGGAGTTGATGTGGCTTACCTTGGTTTCTTTAAGGCATTCGACCGGTTGGACCATGGTATCCTTCTCGCCAAGTATGTGGGAATGAATGCCCTCTTCTCGGGGGAATCTGCAATTTTCTCTCATACAGGTGTCTGGTGGTGAGATTTCGTGAATACATGTCAGACCCAATTCACCTCGAATGCGGAGTGCCACAGGGTTCGGTACTGGGACCCCGTCTATTCTTGGTCTTCGTAAACGACCTAATGCGTCAATTTGCTTCAAACTGTTAACTCTAAGCCGCTGGCATCAAAGTTTGGCGAGTGATAAGAGCTCCAGAAGACCGTATCCAGCTTCAAATAGTCCTTGACAAGATGTATGGATGGTCGGTCGAAAATCGCCTTTCCTTCAATATGGTTAAATGTTGAGGGCTCCATTTAAGACAACGAATGGTTCACACATATAAGCTGAGGGACCACGATCTGCAACACTGTTCTCGAAACGGCTCGCAGTGTGTTGGTGCAGGAAGGCTTCGGCTTTTCGGAGCAGTCCAAAAAGATATCGAAGAAGGGGCTCCAAATCGTGGGGTTTTCACGGAGAGATTTCGAACAATTCGAACTGTCGGTTTTCCACCAAATACTTCCCGTTTATATACGTCCACATGTTGTATATGCAATTCAAGCATGACACCCATGGTTAAAGCGGGATCACATGGTCTTGGAGCTTCCACAACGTCTGGCGACCAACAATGTCAGCGGTTTCGCCACTTGTCATACGAACATCGCCTCAGAGTGCTTGGCATTTACCGCGGACGCTATCGCCGTTATCGTGGCGGCCTAATCATGGTTTACCAAACATTAAACCACACTGATCACGCGTGCCATCACCTACTGAAGCTGAGTCACAACGGCCAACTGAGAGATCATCATCACAAGTTGACAGAACAATACAGTCGTTTGGAGTGTCGAAGAAATTTCTCGCTGCTTGTTTGCCACACGTGGGATACCTTCACAGAAGTTATCATTTCAGCTCCAAATTTAGCCGTGTTCAAAGCACGTGTCGACAGTGCACTCGCCACACTACACTATATCACGTAATCCGAACGACCCCGACAAGCAGCAGAAAAACAAATTCAAAGCAACCCACCTACATTTTTGTCTGGAAACCACAGATGATAACATTTGATAGTAGAGAAAACGCACGGGAACACTGTAATCGGCAAGTTCGCAATTTGCAGTTGTTCTTTGTTTCCAATTGCCATTTTTGCCTTTACTTCTCTCACCCCAACCAATTATCCTGGGGGGACATGTCAAGCTTCGCCGTTTTTCCGCAATATACCATTGACCAATGACCATACTCGAAACTGCGGCAGCACAAAGCTTCTGCTAAACGACGCGTATAACGCAGCGCTCAACTCCGTCGAGCCTTGACTTAATGTTAACAAACCGTGAACAACATGCGCATGACAGTCATATCCCGGATCTCATGGTATCACCATTACCATGCGTGGTAGCCAATTTACAACTATGGAAAACGACTTCCGACTGTCTAATTCGAGCGACGAATGAATCTGTCTGGGTTCCTCAGTGGATTGCATCTATCGTGGCTTACTGGAGAGTTATAAAGAACGGAGTAAACCCATTATGTAGCCGGTATGTGGCTCTCAGTGATCGGGAACTCGGCCTCATCAGACCACATTTGTTCGACAGGAAAAATGAAAAAGTGGCTACGCGGCGGCACAGTCTGTGGGACAATTGCCTCATCTCTGGCTCTCTTAGCGACCACAAGCCGCATTAGAAGCAACGGAATGTTTGTAACAGTGCAACAACTAACAAACGCCCGCATTTCGAAAAGTAGCTCGTAACTGCTGCAAAAACCGTTCTGAGACAGATGGTAATTCAAGTTTAACGGTACCTGAAGCTTGCAGGGGGACTAGCAGTGATAGAGGACCCAAAGAGAAAGCTCCTAACCCCCAGCCAAAGTCTACGTCCACATTTACATCGCTCTTTGCTTCCGTGTTCGCAAATAACCAGTTGTCTGTACCAAATCCGGCATGCATCGCGCTTACCGAACTTGCCATGTGGGTTGTGGTGTGGAAGTGGAGCTCTCGCCAGCTTTAAAGGCACCAAGCCTGCTGGGCCTGAATGGCTCCACCTCATGATTCTCATGTCTCTATTGTACATTTTCTTGCTTGTCATAACTGACTTGCTCAACAGGTCGCTGTTTGAGAGTTTGTTGTTGATTAATTGGGAATGTACGGTGGTAAGACCGATTCCGAAGGACCGTGACCCCAGTAAAATAGTCAATTACAGACCAGTATATTTGATGTGCAATTAAGCTGATGTTGTCCGGCAGTTTATGTCTCTATTAAAAGAGCTTCTGGCGCCCGGATAGTACAGTTCCTTTAGACAGCTAACACATTACCGACTTGTTCGTGATGAGATGTAAATGATTATAGGCAATAAACCAGGGGAATTCTGCTGACGTCATCTACATGGATACCAGTAAAGCTTTCAACAAAGTAAGCCATGAGGTCCTTCTCCAGAAGTTAATAGTGTGCCGTGTTGATGGCTCACTGCAACAGTGCATCCGGGAGTTTCTCGCTGGGGGAAAGTAGATGGCACCGGTCGGCAGTCATCTGACCGACTGACATCCCTCTAATAGTGGTGTACCCCAAGGAACGTTGGTTGGGCCGGCTCTGTTCTTAATCCACATTACCAACTTACCTTAAATTTTTCAGTCAAGTTGTGCCCTGTTTGCAGACGACCTGAAAATTTGGAGAGTGGCTGACAATTCCAGTGACTTGGTTTGCCTCAACTAGAGCTCTACCGCCTCTCCATGTGTTCTGCAGAAGTCTGACTCCAGGTCAACTACTTGGGGTCGGTATTCATGTGCCTGGGAAACGGAATGTTAGCTAAACCTACATCCTTGATGGCTAAACGTTACATCCCCGCGACTTTCATGAAAGAAAAATTATGTATCCTCTCGCGCTGCGAAATGAAGTCCGTAGAAACCTCCAGCAGGCTTTATCATCAGAGACTGTGTATGTTTCCGGCGTTTGAACGTGGCTTCCGCATCTTTTCGGAAGAGGTTACCACTCGCCTCTTTCTCTTCATCAAAACGCCAATGCTAAGACACGTTTCGCCCGTCTATTGTTTACTCACTCAAGGCAAGGCGCGGTAAATGGTATGGGTGTACTGTTTCGCTGCCAGACTCATTTCAGTGTTGCGCGAACAACCATGCGACGAAAGATGCGATGGATTTTGACTATACAGGTTGTCCACTCATCAGGTGTGAGTCGATCATTCCATGGTTTACCGCATGTTACATCTTGTGGATTTCCCCATGTTGAGGCCGCTACTCAAAATGAGAACGTTATGCAGCACTCGCGGACGCCAATGCAAGCTTGTGGTGGCGGAATTGGAAAGATTCACCTGATCACTCTATTTAGACGACGAGTGGTGCATGTTTGGTACAGTGTGCCAGAACAAATCGTGGAAGCCTATCTGTTCAGCCTTTCAAAGTTGCTGAATTTTCACTTCCTTAGTCGATTCAGGGAACACTTGCAAACGTACATAGACAACATATGCTTGAAATCTGAATGCTTCTGTAAGTCAGAAGTCGTTGAATGCTAGCTAAGAACTTAAAGAACGACTAGATTATCAATATTTTGATCAGCGTTCGATGGAGTTGTATGGACTTAAATTTCTACTTGCTCCCCCAATACGGTATTCAGCATTCCGCCATTCCGTCACCAACCAATTGGTCGTTTTTAACTGACTGGCCCAATGAACAAGATGGTGGCATGAGAGCTGAAAACATTCAAACAGAATATCAACAGCTGTTCTCCAAATCCAAGAAACTTTACTGTTCTGCTTAACATGTGCACATGTTGTTCGGGATTACATCTATCACATACTGCTTTCGTTTTTAGAAAACCTTGGATATAAACAGAAACAGCAGCTTCTTTGCGTGCAAAATATGGTACCTACAACTGGTAACTAGCGTATTTCTACTGAGCATCAATCTATGTAACCACTATTGCCCAGTGATAACCAAATCCTTGCCATTGCCTCATCCAATCGAAACAAAGTAACACGTGGTCATTTCGCTTGTTGTGTGTCCCAAGTGAATCAGCTATTTCTCATTTTCTTCATTCCTGCTGTATGCTTCTGTCAAGTAACCACAATGCGGAACCCGGAGCGGACTGACTGGAAATAGCTGGTCGGATAAGCCTGGACTAAACCCAACAATCAGTAAAAAACATGTCGGAGTTAATTCATCCACCTGTGCAATTGGTGGACACATACATTGTACCACTCTGACAGCCGTGTGTGTGTCGATCTAACCACGCATGGGTTTTTGGTATTTACCTTGTGTGCGAGCAAACAATTCAAATGTTGAAATCACGCTCCTTGGCAAGCCAATGCTTTTACCTTCTTGGAAACGCAAGTGTTGATACCGTGCACGTTCATTGCAGTACCTGACCAAGGATGCATCCCTTACTCCTGTATCTGTGTGGTTGGTGCAATTAGTGTCTGAGGAAATCCTCCGGAAATTTTTGCTACCCAGTGGGTGTCAGTGGCGCCTTTATGTTATTTTCCTCAAGTGGAGTTTAAGCACCACGTCAAGCGTACACACGCTCTGTGTGTAAACGATTTCTGGATAGCTATCGCATTACTCCAAAGAAATTCCGTATAAAGAGGGGATCTGTCGATTTTATGGTGTAACACATGTGTGCCACTTGAAATTATGTTCTAGTAACACACACGCATTAAAACACCACTTATAGGAAATACAACCGAACTGACTCGGTCTAATCCCAGTCATTAGCCGTTGCTCGTTGGGATTCCATTGCTAAGGTGTTGGATGTTTCAAATGACAACCAGATGTTTGCTGTTTCAGGTGCTTATTACTACTACTTAATGTATTGGAGGGTCCAATCAGATTACACGTTGTGTGATTAGATTGCGAAGCGCAATCTCAATGATATGTTTAACTGATGAGATAAAATGACATCGAAACGCGTCATGGTTGTGCAGTGTTTTCGGGTGGGCAACAACCAATTTCCATCTACTTTGATTACGGTCCCAGTGATCGCAGTGACTAAGGTTCACTTCAATGTGAATCGTGGTCCATTACATTGAGATTGCGCTGCGCAATCCAATCACAGAACGTGTAATCTAAATTTGACCCTCCAATTAGTCATTCACCGTTGTAAAAAGCGTTGCCCGCTGTGACCCGGTAGACAAAAGGGTATAGGTTTCGGCTACTATTCCAATGGTCGCGGGTTCGAGGCCTGCTATTTCCACCTGATGAGATGAAATCACATCGAAACGCGTCGTGGTTGTGCAATGTCTTCTGGCGGGCAGTACCCCATTTATACTACTTGATGTGATCAAACAAGGTAGAAAGTCGTTGTGGAATGCAGTGTTTTCGGGTACGAAACGCGCACTATATATCTACTTTATCAGTCACGGTCCCATTAGTCGAGTAGACTAAATTGCACTTAAATGCGAACTGAAATCCACAACGAGATTGCGCGTCGCAATCCATTCACATTGGTATTTCCAAATAACTCACAAATATTCAGTAAATTTGTTTACTTAACCGATATCACACGCAGTAATTTGCACATGAAATTATGGAGAACTCGATGATCCTCCAGCTACTATTACTAAACGAGATCTAGATCCACGAAATATTGCGCTATTTCTGGTGTCATAGAAATATCATCCAGTATGCAGTCTCCATCTTATCGTTCATGGTTGGTCACGAGACCAGTTAGAGCCCGACAAATAGTCAAATCAAACTGTGGAAAGCTAAATCCTGCTACAAATTGTGTGTCATAAACCGAAGTGAAGCTCGCTTTCCTCGATTCTTTGGTAAATATATTGTCCTAACTACTGTTGCGGGAAGAAAGTTGCTCCAAACTGATTTTGAGTACACCCATACAGTGCCAGCCGTCAACTCAGCACAACAGAGGAGAACATACTAATCAAAGGACTAAACTTTAACGCAATAGATGCATCATATAAGGATTACTTGGCTAATATGGAACAAGTTTTGAACACAAACGGACTATCAGAAGAATCGCGGCAGCAAATTAGACAAACAGTTGTCCCTGCGATAACTCGAAACAAATTCACACACACTCTTACAAAAGAAGAACGGGAAGGACTCAGAAGTCTACAAAAGGAGGACAATATTGTAATCCTACCAGCTGACAAGGGACGCATGGCAGTAATAATGGATAAACCAGATTACGTTGCAAAAGCCAAACAACTCCTTTCAGACACGACCACCTATCGTCCCATAGATCGGGACCCTAGTACAAAGCTGAGTAGTCAAATCAACACAGCATTGAAGCAATTACAAGCAACGAGTGAGATTACCAAGCAGGAGCGATGGAAGATGAAAGCTGAGGATACAAACATTGCAAGATTCTATGGACTGCCAAAGGTACACAAAGACGGAGTCCCATTGCGTCCAATCATCTCGTTACCAGGAATCCCATCTTACAAATTGGCAACATGCATGTGGAAGAAATTAAAACATCTAATTGCTGGCTCTGAACAAAGCGTCATCAATGCCGAACAATTCAGCAACAAATTGAAGTGTGTTACAATAGAGGAAGATGAAATCATGCTGTCGTTTGCTGTCACCGCGCTCTTCACGTCGATCAGTCACGAACTTGCAAAAGAAACCATGCTGGAATTACTTCGAAATCAACCTAACACAATAGGAAACCTCAAAGCAGAAAGCATATGGGAACTCTTGGAACTCTGTATGACTACTTATTTTTACTTTGATGGGAAAGTATACCAACAACTGAAAGGAACACCCATGGGATCGCCCATCTCAGGACTTATTGCTGAAGCGGTGATGCAAAAACTGGAGCATCAAAATGCCGTTAATCAAACCCAAATTATGGATCCGGTACGTGGACGACACGTTTGTCGTCATCAAACGAGACTCCATACAGAATACCCACGAGTTAATCAACAACATATTCCAGGATATCACGTTTACAATTGAACTCGAAAAATACAGCCAGTTACCATTCTTAGACGTGCTTGTCCAAAGAAACACTGACGGAACACTTCAGACATGTGTATATCGAAAGAAGACCCATACCGACCAAATATTAAACTACCACAGCAACCATCCACTGAACCACAAGAAAAGCTGCATTCAAAGCCTCTTCAATAGGGCCGAAACACACTGCAGCACGACAGAACTGCAGAAGAAGGAAGAGAACCATCTATACCAGGTATTGCAAAGCAATGGGTATCCAAGAAACTTCATCAGAAGAAGCTTAAAGAAGAATGTGCAGCAACAACAACAACAGGAAAACGTAGATAAACGGGTAGCGCTTCCTTACATCAAGAATGTATCTGAACTAACGTCAAGATTGCTACGACCACATAGAATATTGGTAGCCCACAAACCAACAGGTACTTTGCGAAGATTGCTTTCAAGACCGAAGGACAAAG
>CALYDF020002969.1:0-11979 GCA_944474145.2 Dicrocoelium dendriticum
AACAGTGATACACTATTTCAGAAGCATACATAGTTCACAGGAATACATTCAAATGGATTCCAAGTCAATTGCAAATTGCTTTAACGAAATAAAATCTGAAAATCTTGCCTTACGTCTGGTTAATTTTACTTCCTTAAGGATGGTGTAATGTGTCACAATAAAAATCGATCCGTGAGCTGGGATGCTGTTCATGATATGCTCCAAACCATTTGGATTTTAACTACGCGTGTTGCAAGATATAGACCATTGGACAAGAAACCCATGGTGCTCGATCTAACTGGTTGCATTCTCGCTACGGGGCCAATCATTCAGCAAATTGGCTAGAGAGAAGCTCAGAATGGAAAGTCCGTTAAACAATCTCAAGTTGTCGGGTTCTATCAACATCGTTCGCGTTCTTTCAACTAGTTGATTTCGCATGGCAGTTGGACTGAATCAGTTCATAGTGGGACCGAAACCGGTTATGTATCTTGAATTTTCCAAGGCATTCCACCGCTTAAATCACCGAAGCTTCCTCAGAAATTTGCAAACATACGGAATTGCCAGCCCTGTCCTTGGATATATTGGAAGTCATTGTGCAACGGCGGCTAAATAATCCGGTTCGGGGCTTGTTGCCAGTTCCTACTGAGGTGAACTCCGGTGATCCACAAGAAGCAATGCCAGAATTAGGCTTTAACTTAGTTTTCATAAATAACCTTGCGCGTATCATCTATAGTAGATTTCCTTGCATTTTGCCGATAACATCAAGCTTTGGCGGGTGATCGTTAACCAGGAAGATCAAAATCTGATGCAAAGAGACCTGGACCATACATTTTTGTAGCGATTTTCTAGCACTTTGTACTGCTTCGTTCCTATTCTATATTCAAGAATGTTTTGTGTTGCCTTGTGTTTTGATAATGGGCCATATATGTCAGCTTTGTTATCTGATTTCTTACATGAAGTTGCCCATAAAGTCATATGTTTCTTTAAAAATTTGTCAACAAGCGTCAGCTAGCTAGCAAGGAACCGAGTATTGCTAAGATTGGTATTTAAATAGATATGGACTCTCCTGACCAAAACATACTTTACTTGAAGAAGCTTGAGAAAAAAATAGTTAACTAGAACTCAAACAATGCTTGGACAGAAATTCGTACAGAATGCAGAGCTACAAACTTGGGCTTAGTGTAGTAGTAGCAGTAGTGGTAGTGGTAGTAGTAGTAGTAGTAGAAGTAGTATTAGTAGTAGTAGTAGTAGCAGTAGTTGTGAGCATCCACCCAATACTCTCCTGGTTAGAAGATAACTTCCTTGATCGAAAATAGACACCCAAGTTAGGCGAACATCTGCCAGAGACAAGACTAATTGCACGACACAAGGTTGTGTATTCGGTCCTTTTCTTAATGTATGTAAAGTATCGTTTCTATGCAATATGAAACGGTGTACTTTTCGTGTTTGCAGGCAATACTGTTTACTTCACCGAGTCTTATATAAAGTGCATATTTCTTGCCTGTACGCGATAATGTCCAACTAGATGTTCTAGTCATTTAGTACAATTAAAAATTAAAGGATAGATGCTTATCTTCAAATTACTCATTGCAGTTCCCAGATAGATTTCTAGAGTATTCAATCAGCACAATTATTAGAACTACGCATAAGTTGAGAGCAGGATGAAAGTGGTTATTGGACTACGTTTGATAGATGTAATACAGTAATCATTGGAATAGTCTCCAGGGGACCTATTTCCATGCGCCGTAGTCCCGCTGAACTACCGCGCTCCGTCAGAGTTCGTTCCGGTGTGACATAAGAGCAAATGATCCACCAACGTATTAGATCAGCCGCTGGGCCGTTGTCATGCATAGGGATAATTAGGCACTCGGTAAAAATAAGCTGTTCCCCCTTTTTACTCTTTTTAGCCAAACGGCCAGTTTCAAATTTCAACTATTTCGACTCTGACTATTTTGTTACTCACAAGTAGGTTAATGCCATTTTGCCATGCGTGTTCATATTATACTGCTCATTAAGTCTGTGGTAATTCGCCTCACGTTGTTGTAAAGATTGCTTCGGAAACTTCACTCCGTCACCTCAGGAGATCATCCCAATCGTGGACAACATTGGGAAAGGAGAGAAATAAATATAGTACGATACGAATCTTCATAAATGAGTGGCGTGAAATCGACGGATTATTCTTGAGGTTGTACACTGGGTTATGCAAATCGACAGCTCTCAAAATGATTTTGAGTTAAAAAAAGACTCTAGATAATCAAATTTTAGAGTAATTGTAAACGGGAAATTGACTTGGCCTGGCACCAGAAACTGCTACCGGTATTCCAGTTGTCTTTTCCGGGAATGAAGTGTTGACAGTTACCTATGTAGTACCAAAATAAAGAGGAAAACAAACTGTCAGACTGGCATTACTGAACAAAATAAAATGACATTGAACAGTTTAAAGAAAAGTAGTGTATATAATTCAGACAGTCAGCACATATTTTCGTGTGATAATAAAACGTATATTTCTCGAATATGCGAGATACAGTCCAACTAAGTGGTCTGACCATTTGCTACAACAAGATAACAAAATATAGATATTTGTCCTGATTATCCAATGCAGTGCCCAAAAAGCTCTTCGAAAAGTTCAGTCAGTAGACTTTTAGCAAAATCTGTAGAAGAACATTAATTTTTTATCGAGAGAGACGAAAAGGCTTTGAATGCATTTGCTTGAGAAAAGTTACAGCGGTTTCGAATTTCTACTTATAACTTGCCTGAGGTGGTTCATGCCCCGAGCTGCTTTGGCACATAGGTCATTCGTGAGGTCAGATCCGAGAGAAATTTCGCTGCACGCACCAGCCAGAGCCACAGCTGATCTATGTCATTTGGGCACACATGTAAGCTATCAATTGCGGACTTGAGATACTGGTGTACTGTTGCGTATTGAAAGCCACTTCTCGGCCAGCTAAGGCAGCTATGATAAATGAAATGGATTCGCCTGTAGCTACCTTATTTATACCGCTACCAGTACAGCAGTTGTGTAGTTGTTACAGAGCTCTTACACTGGGTTTCAATATAAGGTGATAAGTGTCGTGTAGAATGTAGACCGGTGGAGCTGTGCGCGCATGTATCAGTAACGAACACTCAAAAATGAAATTCGGCAGGAGATGGTAATCACGTAGCTGTATTAAGAGTTGGAAGGAGCACATTGAAGCTGATTCACTGAGTGAATTCAGGCGGGAGTACGATAACAGTTAGAGACACAGTATCAAAAATGCAAAAGCGTTAGTTTTGTCCGATCGTTCGCTACGTGTTGTGAAGACACATTTTCCCATTATCTGAGGTCCCAAGGGACTTAATTTCACTAACAAATGGGATGTCTCGTTTCCACCAACATTTTATATGTAAGTCCAAAATTGCGTGCTATATATGCAGGCTTCCACCGGGATGTTTCGTTCCACATAAAGTCCTAGTTCTTTTATGTGACATGATAATTGACCTAGGCCTCCTTTAATCGGGTACGTTGAATCTCAATGGCTAAGACGCGACAACTAACATATATGATAAGCCGCTTGTTTGTTACAAGGAAAGTTAAATTCTGCACACTTAGACTATGTGCCAGGCCATTATAGTAATACTGTGCCGCGAATTTCCTTGGAATTAAACGAAGTCACAACGTGCAATCGAAACCACTCAGAGCCCTGTTACGGACGGAATTACTGGTTGTGCATCAACCACCACTTACAAGAATAAATAATGCCATTTGAAAATGAACAGCTATGGCTTCGAATATTATAGTTTCTTCTGTGTCTACTATTAAAACTTGTCCATCGACTGACTTGCACGAATCAGTGCCAACCGGTATTCCAAGATTATTTACCATATAACATAAAAAAACAAAAGCCGTGAGAAAACTACCGCTTTACCGCACACTCCTACCGTGCGACATCTCTAGTCGATAACCTCAGGCGGAAAGGCAACTTCGATTCGGACACCTAAGATGCAACTAAACGAGTACTCACTTAGTAATAAGGTTAGATAGTTGTTTCAAGTTAGTTGCACGAGTGAATTGAAGCATGAGAATGCGTCTCATAATATTTATCACCTTCCTGAAATCGCAATAGAGAAATGGGGAGAAACTTTTGTCGATACATCGTGAACCCACCTTGTTTTATTTTCATGCGTTATTTCTTCATTGTTAGACGATGTAACTCTCATTCTTTTCCCCACGTGGTAAATCATTCAACAATAACCAAAGTGAAAACCATCCGATTATCTATGAAATGGTTTGTACTTCACTTGGGTAGATAAATGAGAAATAGCTTTGACGTTTTCTTCGCCTACAATGCCTCTTACTCTCCTTTCTCACTTGTCCTAAAGACCCAGTAATGGATTGCGAAAAGTACATGCACATCGGTAAGTTGGAGAGTACTTATTCCCCCTACAAGTTTGATAAAATAATGAGCGCCTGCAAGGCGTGGACTTGCCGAAATTGGCTGAAATATTGATGCCCAAACTAATCCACCTTAGTTATGTACACAATTCCAGTTACCCTCTGTTATCCTGCTTTGAGACCTTTGTATGACAAGTCGTTGATTTTAACTTAATTAAATTGTTCATAATGGGCACAGTTGTGAAGTGTTTGTTTACCGTTGATGTGCTACCTTGTCTACATGTACATTCAATTTACTTTACATATAATTGATTAATCTCAGTGTTATAATTGTTTGCACTTGCGCTTTTGCAGGTTTATGTTGTTTTTACTAAATCAATGTCACTTTCCTCTCTTTTTACAACACCCCGCCTAAACGTATCTGAACCATTCGCAACCGTCATCTATTCTAAATCATTGTAAAAGAAAAGTAATAAAACACGAATCAATGGAAAAGGAATTACATTTGGTCTTGTACAGCCAACATGTAAATCTGCTTGACTTTCCTCTGTACCTTATGATCACATTGGATTTGCTGGGCTATCCCACTAGCTGAGAAAATACTAATTCTCTTTCCCTCCTATAAGTAAAAACATTGCCTGCATTGCGCCTGCATCAACTTCTGTACTGTGTGCTGCACCTAGTAGTCTGTTCGCTACACACGAGATCGTAAGCTACAGTCAACCAGCAATATTGAACAACCCAGCAACGTACGCATCGGTTGCCGCCAAGCAAACACCGGAAAGAGCACCGGTAACCTTTGTGCCCGGACTAGAGAAAACAAAACTGCCGCAGCATGGATGGCACACACCACTGACGTTCACAAATTCACCAAAAACACCGGATACTCAGCCTCCAAATCCAAAACCAGTAGCCACCAGGTGCAACCATAGTGTCCTAAACATTGTATGCACAAATGTCCCCGAATCCAAATCCAATACAATTAAGAGTAAGTTGACGGACGATGGAAATCAGTGGGGTTCCATCTTTACGTCGATCGGTGTCCATGCTAATCCCACGACATTAAAATGAATCTCGCGCCACACAAACGCGTTGCACTACGACGAAACTCGGTTACTTCGCGTAACACTAAATTTGGCGGACGAGACTGAGGCCGTTCCGCTGTCTGCGAATCGACACCGCAACGACTCAAATGTAGGGCGCATACTACCCGAAATCCCGTGGAAAAGAACTTCAGCTGATCCCGCTAACAAACAGAGGTATAGAAAAAGTCAAGATAAAAAAACAGTGATTGCTCACGATGTTCCTGAGCTTACTGATTCCTATTCCGACGATGCTCAGGTGCACGATCGCGAGCAATGACACTACATCCGGGAGGCTCTTTCTCTCGAAAATGTCCTGGTCATCTCGTTGACAAGGATCCCCATATCACCAAACTATAAGGGATGCGGTCCCAGGCTGTTAAAACTTGTGTCACAGTCAGAACTAACGGCACAAAACTTACTAAGGAACTGGACTAAATTCCGTTGCAGATTGCCAACAGAAATTTGTCTGAAAGCAGCGGGAACACCAGCACCTTCTAATGACAATTCAGTAGAGGCACAACACTTAATGAAAACGCCAACTGCAGGACCCGACTCGGGGATGGTTTCAAGAATAGCCATAATCTCCGAAAGGGACACAGCAGAGCACGAGCGAACACCGGGATCCGGGGCATCTGATACCTGCTTATATATCAGATAATTCTCGAGATGATGGAGCCTATCCAAAAAACGATTAGTCGCCGACCCTTTATCGGTCGGAGTGAACTCACTTGCTTCATTCATCCAACACAACACACTTGGTCTCCGACAAGCTCTCATGCATGTACACAAATGCCCAAGGTCTACTCAGCAAATTAGCTGAATTAGGACTTCGACACGCGTCAGCAGCTTGGGACCTCAGTGCTGTCACCGAAACGTGGTTGCGCTGTGAGATAACGGATGCTGAAATCGAGCTAACGGGCATGTCCGTTGTCCGGAAGGATATAGCCAGTAATGGTGGAGGGGTAGCCCTCTACTTTTGTAACAACTCAATGCGAACCCATAAACAATCCGGAAACTGACGTACCTGACGCCATTTTGTGTAATTTCCGGCTGAGAGGGAACGATTTTGGCCTATTGGTTGTTGCTTACCGCCCACCATCGTCTACTTCTGAGATGGACTGCAACTTGATGGCAGCGTTGAGGCAAGTGATAAACAGGAAGTACAGTCACATTCTGGTCACCGGCGACTTCAACTTACATGTTCTAGCATCCCAGATCACACCAGGAGAGCAATTCAAAGCAGACCTGCAAGATCTGGTTTCAGACTTCCCGCTTTATGGCTACGTCACCACGCCCATCAGGTTCAGGGGAACTGACAGGCCATCCATATTGAACTGAATATCCACCAGTGAAGAACTGTTGGACGAGAGATTGATAACCGATACTCCTCTGGACCGCAATGATCATGCGACGCTAGTGTTTCATTACATGTGCTACGCGGATTATCCTAAAGAGCATGCCGATGAATATCATGTCGTAACCAACTATGACGACCTGTCCGAAATCATTGATGCAACAAGCTGGTCGTTCTTAGCTGAATTAACCCCTGAGGTGGCATGCGGAGAATTCGTCAACATATTCAACAAGCTCGTGGCAAGGACATCTGAAACCAAACTCTACCAGCCTGAAAGGATGAAGTCTTTCGTAAGGGGCAGGACACGTAACTGCATGGCATTAAGGGACTTAGCATGGCACACATATATAGGCTCCCCGAACGACCATACCTGGGATGTCTACACAACACAAAGAAACCATTGTGTCTAATTCGTTTGGGAGGATAAACCGAAGAACAAACAAGGTCTAGTGGAAAAGTTTTGCTCCAATCCCAAACTGCTATACAGACACGTAAACAATTTGCGCCGTGTTAAGCGCGGTATTCCTGCTCTGCACACAGCATGCAGGTTAACCCAAACCGCACAAGAGGCGACCAACATTCTTGGACAACAATTTGGCCGTACCTTCCAAAGCGTGCAATCATCATACATCCTGCCTAAGCATATGACGCCGCCATCAGGGCTAAATCACATATCGTTTACCTCGGTAGCTGTACTGAAGTGGCTGATGTCTCTGCGCGAGTTCAGCTCCCCGGGTGCGGACGGCATTTGCATGAAGGCGTTGAAAGTTCCTGCCATGAGTTTAGCGGCTCCATTAGCAATTTTTTTCGACGACGTCTGAACGAGATGCACATCCCTACGATGTGTAAGCACGGAATCATTACGCCCATTCACAAAATTGGCAGTCGTGATGAACCAACAATTTATCGCCCGATAACACTATTTCCTGTGATATACAAGGTTATGGAGTCCATTGTAGCTGAAGCTTTGGTGTGGTACCTGGAGAACAACAAACTTCTCTTTCCGGAGCAGCACGGATTTCGCCAATATCGCTCCTGTACCACTAATCTGTTGATTGCTCGTGCAAGCTGGACGGAATATGTAGACGCTGGTGTAGGACTCGACGCGACCCACCTAGATTTCTCAAAGGCATTCGACCGTATAGACCATCGCATTCTACTCCACAAATTCCAGAAATATGGAATCGGCGATCATGTTCTGGGCTGGATAGCAGACTTCCTCGTGCAAGCTCACCTGAACTTGAGGGTTTAAAGCAACCTATTGTAATTCATCGAAGTTCAGTGCGGCGTACCTCAGAGCTCGGTACTTAGACCCCGCCTGTTCCTGGTCTTTATAAATGATCTCGCCAGCGTGCTATCTTCTAACGGTTTGGTATTTACTGATGACCTAAAGGTATGGTGTACTATAGCTGAAGTGGAGGATCGCACAGAGTTACAAGAGTACCTAGATAAAGCGTACACATGGTCCATCGAGAACACGCTGAATTTCAACGTCATCAAGTGCAAATTTCTCAGTATACGGCACAAGATTATGCACAAGTACCACCTAGGACCACAAATTCTACAGCGGGCTTCTACTGAATGCGATCTCGGCGTGATAGTTCAAGATGACCTCGGTTGTTTGAGGCAGAATGAAAAGAAATCTAAAAATAGATACTAGTACCTCGGCCTTCTTCTCAGAGCTTTCGGGAAGTTTGACCCTACAGTTTTTGAAAAAATGCTTAGTGCGTACGTGAGGCCGCACGCGGAATACGCAATCCAAGCGTGGCAACCACGGCTCAAGCACCATCTCACCGCGCTCGATACTGCACAACGTAGGGCAACGAAGAGCGTCAGAGGTTTGACCAGCATCCCCTACCCACTCAGGCTGAAGATCCTCAAAATATACAGTGGACGTTATCGGCGTCTAAGTGGCCATCTCATAATAGTGTACTAGAT
This sequence comes from Dicrocoelium dendriticum, assembly GCA_944474145.2. Taxonomy (NCBI): domain Eukaryota; kingdom Metazoa; phylum Platyhelminthes; class Trematoda; order Plagiorchiida; family Dicrocoeliidae; genus Dicrocoelium; species Dicrocoelium dendriticum. The sequence goes on from CALYDF020002969.1 coordinate 8,729, forward strand.
CCTGAGAAACCCCAACCACCCATGACATTCCCTTCTGATAGTCGAAATACCCAGCTAAGAGGTCATAAATTTAAGCTAGTCACGTAGTATAGCCGCCTGGATTTTCGGCGAAACTATTTCTCCCTTCGAGTGACACAGCCTTGGGACGCCCTCCCAGAACATGTAATTAATACACCCACGCTATCCCTTTTCAAAAAGCGCCTTGACGATAATCTGTCAAATTTGCACTATGTGCTATAGCTCATGACCACCAGACGCTGGCACTAATGCACAACAGACAGTGGATAGTGCCATAACCCTACTCGAGAATAAGTCACTCCAAACCCCTTGCACGATATTTGATAAACTCTACTACTTTGGAAACTGAATATCTGTACTCTGTCGACCCAAGATAGTTGCACACGAGTGAGCGTTGTCCTTGCTCGCTTTTTTATTTTTTTCGCACTTATTATGTGATCAATAACCACTCCCCTTATTGCTTTGTGTGCGTACATTCTTATTTCAAACTCCTTTTATACGACAGTGTGGTTACATCTGTACTCGCCAGAAATGACGAGTCCATTATTCCTTGATCTAACTTTTTTCACTCTAAACACCCTACGGGACATGTCAAGCACCTGTTTTTTACCCGTTATAATTCATGGTTCATTGTTCATTGCCTTAGCTAACGATTACCGAGCGGAGAATTGATAAATTGCATCCCACGGAACCCAGTTGGATGCAGGCTGCCCGCAATGTCTTAGAAGATGAAACAACCGCCTTACCGTGTTATATAGGTGTGCATCTTTTCAGACCAAACCTAACTGAACGATTAATCTATACAGTGTTCTTTCCCACAGCACCGAATACTGAGCGCCGAAAACTTATGTATCAATATGGTATTACTGCTGCGCTAGACCTTAGGTAGGTGATATACGCTCACTAAATCTACCCTTTGTAAAGCCAGCGCTTGCATGCCTGGATTCCGATGCGGATTTTCTATCTGTTGTTACTCTGGAAAAATTCCAATATTGCTTTTTTCGAAGCCTTGGCGTTAGTTATCCGGTTCATGCCCCAGTAAAACCTGTTTGCACTGGTGACCGCATGTACCACCTGTTGCGTGCATGTGCAGCAGTGTCCTTAGCATGGGGCATGTGCTCCGGCGTGCCATCCGATGCGTCACTATGTGGTCATCTCTAATCCGATGATGAGACAGCGTATGCCGCTTTGTCTCCTGCCCCCGTAAACCGGGATGGATCTCGGTGAGTGTATTCGGAACCTGCTCCAGTTTTTCCCTTGGCCACATGTGGTCCGACAAGAAGTGGCCGAGACACCCTCTTACATTGGTCTTATGATGCAAGAGACGGGCAGAAACCATTCTTGCCGGATGAAGAAGCAACATTTGAATTCCAAAAACATGCGGAATCCATATGTTATTGACGGACTATAGAAGACAATGTGAGAATACGCCTGGGTGCTCCACGGAACATGTTGGATGCATTGGCTGGCTCATCAGTGTGTATGCGCCAATCACCATCTTTCCTCACGCTCATAAATAACGGTTTCACTGGATTGATTGTTCAAGGAATCTCTACAGATCACATGCCCAGGCGATCGAGAACATACTGAAGCATATCACAGTCGTCAGGAGAATCATCCACTTTCTAAATTTGTAATTCGTCCGCAAGCATGACACAGTGCAACCAGAGAAGCTAAGGTACGTTATTGTTGTGGACCAGAAACAAAATTGGCTCAGTACTGCTCCTTGTGGTACGACACGATGAGAAAAGTAATTAGCGGTTCATTATTTGTGCAACTCGCGCGGAATCAAGCAACGGATTGATTTCACATACCAATGTTACCGATATCAGTAAGCTATTTAATTCTTGCGGGATGGCGGCGGTGCACACTTTGAAAACTAGACATGCAGAGTAGGTTGTATTTACTTGACAATATTCTCAATACATTCGCTATATTTGTGGTGTTATAAAATTGAATAACTAAAGCTGATAGACGGACAACTTTACTACCTGCGCGTCTACTAGCAGTACATTAATCTGTAGATGTGTGCTCAAAAGATAAAAGTATTTTAAACTTTGGGAAGGTATGTCTAATTGCTTTTCGCTCATTCCACGCTCATTCCACCGGATGCTCATCCCAGGGCTCGAATTCACTTGACGGAAGATATAATCTAGATCATATGGAATGCGTTGCAGTTTGGATGTTTGATCACAATTTAATGATTCTTTCATATCAATGTTAGCATTCCGGAGCTGTGATACCTCCCCATTCATGTTGTTCCAACGGCCACAGACGGTATCACCATTCAGGTTGAACTTCCGACTCACCAACAGTAAAGTTCCACATGGTTGATCAAAATACTGGGCAAATCTAGGTTGAGGGAGTATGTGAACACACGGTGAGTTTAGTTCCGTGCTAAATCACTACACATGGATGTGTATGGGCTTCACTCATATAGCTGGCTACTTCTTTCTCATTCTAGTAAGATTGCAGTTTGTCCACATTACGTGACCGTAAAAACCTCCGTTGCCCAGGTATCAACATTCAGGCGCACAAACACTGAGATTTATCAGGTTCCAATGAGCAAATCGAAAGGTACGCGGCTACGGATGCTCGCCACTGCGGAGGCCATTGAGATCCGCATATTCCAACCCCCGCTGTGTTCGCAGCAAATGTTTGTTTAATCCCTATACCTGCCCTGGCCTAACAACCATCAGCCTAGCCATCACCCCGACAGCGGGTCAGGCCTTGTGATTACGTAACCCTCAATCGATCTGTGTGCTTGAGACAGCGGCGAACTATTCGCTGTCTAACCATTGACCGAGTCAGTTCAGAACAAAACCCCGAACCACTCACTATCCATCCCTTTGTAATTTAACCTTATATGATTGTACCGGCCTGTAGATGAATCACTGAAAACAATTGTTTGCCTCAGACTTATGTTCTTGATGAATCACTGAGAATGTTCCATTTGTACAAACCCAAGTAATATGATATTTGCATCGTGACTGCAGTGGTGTAGCAACTACCATTTCCGCATGGGGCTGTAGTAACATTTTAACCATGACTTGGTACAGAAATGGCGCTTGAAGGCTATACACTCTGCTCAGGGTATAGTGTTCATTAATTTTCGCTGAAATGGTTCATCGATTTGGAGCTGAAGTAAATGAGGTGGAAGTGACCACAAGGGGACAATAAGGTGATTAGTGGGAAGAACCTTTGCACAGGTCTTAAACATGGTGCGAAGGTGC
>CALYDF020002971.1:0-10055 GCA_944474145.2 Dicrocoelium dendriticum
GATGTCGATACATTTCTGCAGAGATAGGTTGTGCTTTCGTAATAGTCGCTTCGTCAAACCATCGTCAATGATCCCAAGAACAATGCGGTCCCGTATGAGACTGTCTGCCATGCATTTACAGAACCTGCAGGATCGGGCCAAAATCTTTAGCTGAGTGACGTACGTGTCAACAGATTCACCTGGCCGCCTGTTCCGCGAAAAGATGAGGTAGCGTTGAAATGTCTCGTTTGTTTGGCCTTCGCAGTATTCACGGAACTTCTCAAGAACTGTCTCCAGATTGTTGGCATCTTCGCTCTTGTCGCAACACAATGTCTCTAGCACGCGGCGCGCATCATCTCCTGCTGCGTGTCGAAACATGCCCAAGCGGTACGCCATCGATTGTTTGTCCAGACGCGATAAAGTGCAGAAATCCATCCATTTGCTCTTCCACAAACGCCAGTTGCTTGCCCAACTGCGTTCATCCATGTTCAGCGGGGCAGGCATTTGAATAGCCGGTGCAGCTCCAATCATCGTCTGGGTGGTAATAATGTTCTTCTCCTTCACTGACACCATGTAACAAGTCGGAACTTCAGGGACAAAACGCATATTCTGCAAACAAATGGACCATGCAAAAACACAGACCTAGGGCAAGTGAAACGTATCGGTATATACAGATAGTTGGATCCATAAATAACGACCTTTGTGAAGGCATGACATTTATCCTTTGATCCACTCAAACAAGATAAAACTGCTGGCCGAACAGCGTGCATGTGAGCAACGTGTGAATGTCCAATCAGCCGCCCCCTTACCTTGCGGCAGCCTATCGGATTCCTTGCTGGGCTGGCACCGTACGTTCATTCGAGTGTATGCTCCCATCACAGAAAACACTAAAACTTTGGCTACCGGGTCACCGTTGTCAACGCTTTTGGCACAACGGTAAATGACCAATGGGAGGATCAAGTTTGGACTACATGTTGTGTTATTGGATTGCGACACGCAATCTCAATGTAATGGACTGTGATTCACATTGAAATGTACCTTAGACACTGCGGTCACTGGAACTGTATTCAAAGTAGATGGAAATTGGGTGTTGATCACACGAAAACACTGCACAACCACGACGCGTTTAGATGAAATATCATCTCATGAGGTAGAGACAACAAGACCTGATCCCGCGTCCATTGGAATAATAGCCGAAACCACTACCACTTTCGCTACCGGGTTACGGTGGGCAACGCTTTTGGCACAACGGTACATGACTTATTGGAGAGTCAAGTTCGGATACACGTTGTGTGATTGGATTGCGACACGCAATCTCAATGTAATGGACTGTGATTCACATTGAAATGAACCTCAGTCACTGCGATCACTGGGACCGTATTCAAAGTAGATGGAAATTGTGTGCTGCCCACCCGAACACACTGCACAACCACGACGCGTTTTGATGTAATTTCATCTCATCAGGTGGAGACAGCAGTCCTTGATCCCGCGACCATTGGAATAGTAGCCGAAACCACTACCCCCTTGGCTACCGGGTCACGGTGGGCAACGCTTCTGGCACAACGGTACATGACTTATTGGAGGGTCAAGTTCGGATACACGTTGTGTGATTGGATTGCGACACGCAATCTCAGTGTAATGGACTGTGATTCACATTGAAATGAACCTTAGTCACTGAGATCATTGGGATCGAGGCCTTCTGTCTCCACCTGATTAGATGAAATTACATCGAAAAGCGTCGTGGTTGTGCTGCGTTTTCGGGTGGGCAACACCTAATTTCCATCTACTTCGGATACCGTTCCCATGATCGCAGTGACTAATGTTCATTTCAATGTGAATCAAAGTCCGTTATATTGAGATTGCCTGTCCGAATCCAATCACACAAAGTGTAGTCCAAACTTGACCCACTACTATGTACGCTTCTGCATATCGTATCGTATCCTTTCTCCGTATGTTAAACCTTTGCTTTTACTGTCCAACCGTACACACATCCTTTACCACTTTGCTTTAATTGCGAAGAAAAATTCATCGGCATAACAGAACTACAATTGAGAGTGAACTTCTTGGTTGAGTAAACACGTTGCTCAATTGGCCACCTCCATCACATCGAATGCGTAGATAATGAAGCGAAATGATTTCCAATGAAGCAACCTGCTTCCTCATTCGCCCTACACCTTCTGTCTGACAACCACTGTGTAGGCTCCGTGCGTGCGTTCCGTGTTATCTATGCACCAACGAACCCCCTAAATTTAACATATGCTGAAGCCGAGGCTTTCAAACAAATTGGTCCAAATCTGTGTGCGTAGAAATACGCATTTATTACCCTGGCCCTGCCGTGGTAGCAGGCGGGGAACAGATGAAAATGTGACATGAATGTAGGTGTCTTCATTTTGGTCAATTTGCCATTTTAACTGGGCTCCTTTCATACTGCTATAAATTCACACGTCTGTAGTACGCACTTGAAAATACGCAGAGAAAATTTTCCAAACTTAAATGGGGCGGCACTGCCTTCTTAACTTTGCTGCTAACATAAAGTTAAAATTATTAACTCATAATTTTCTAAATCACAAGCTTTTAACTTTCTTCCTTGCAGTTAGCGATAAAATTATCAAACGTTGACCGGTCCGCGCCGAGAAATGGTTGGGAACTTCTGGTTTATTGCACCTAGAACTGGGATCCACTGTTACGCGCTCCGGAGCTTGTATGCGTGACTGTTTATCACCCTGGTATTTGCAATTCATTTCGTCGCACAATACTGTTGGTGCTTAATTTTATCTTTGCTGACTGATTTGACACAGTGATATCGCTGAGTTATATAAGCATTGCTGGCTTGCGCATCCGGACAGGATTTATAAGCTTGTCTTCCGGATCCTTTAGGGCCGTGCATTTTCGAGTCTGGCATCTAAGGACAGATTTCATTTGATTTTGGAGACGGATTTGGATTTCAGACTAGGTTGCCACCAGTCAGGTGAATAAATTGAAAAATTTCTTTCATGCGAATGGTGTTGCAACTTAGCTAGGAAACATTTGTTAGTTTCTTGAACGAGGTCACTTTGTGTACTCTTATGAGTGATAGCGCGCACTTTCTCACTGTCTCCGCAGATCTATTTCGCCTAGGAAATGTAGTGGAAGAGCAGAGTCATGTGATCGTTACGACCAAGTGGTGCCCTTAAGTTTATTGCATCAATCATCAATTTCTCGTTGGTGAGGACAATGTTTTAGACAAGTGGATTGTCTCCAGTTCTGAATCTCTTGGTAGGCATTCGACAGACATAAAGAGGCTAGCCAAGTTCGATCATCGCTGCATCCGCAGCTTAGCTCATGTTTGATGGGAGCACCGCGTGAGCGACGCGCGTGTTCGGCGTCGCGTATTTGGTGCAAGAAGAGCTAGTGAACCGCTCAGCATCATTATATCACGCAGCAGACTCCGATGGCTTGGCCACGGGTTGGGCATGCCAGCACACCGACTCCCTCGACGTGCATTGTTTGTGCGCCGGGTGTGTGATTGGAAGAGGAGGGGAGACCGAGCGTTGAATTGGTCGAGAGAAATGAAAACCCACACTTCGAAGTTGGTGTCGGTTGGTGGATCTCTGAGGACCATGAACACATTTGGTTGGACACACTTGCTAATATGGCGAAGAGCCCCAGGGGCGTTTGTATTGTGAGTTCTTTTATCTATCCCCCTGCAAACTAACCTCCCCAACCAATCACGATCGCATTCGTTAGGCATAATATAACTCACTTGTTGCGGCACGATACCCGTCTGTTAGCTCTCCGGAACGATGTCCATCCGCTACTGTGGAATCAGCCTTCGTTCCTCTATGGGTTTTTTTCTTGTCGTTTGTATTGCCGCACAATAACGGAGATGTGCTTCCACCTATAGCTAATCTATAGGATGAATGAATGAAAGAATGAACGAAAAAACAGACGTACGACCGTACATTTAGGATCTAACGCGGATGCTATTGAGTTAACGTGATAGGCCACTGCTTCCAAAGTGGAACGTTTGGGTTTGCAAGCAAACTGATCGGCATCAGTAGCTGGGGAAGTTGTAGAAATTAAAGGAATAAGACTTTCAGCATGACAGGTGTACAAACAATGGGCCGGTATTTCTAGGCTTCTTTTGTTGGGACTGGGGTTCTTCTGACGGGTCACCAAATGTCGGGAATAGTGTCAATGTGGAGGCAACAACTGGACCGATGTGTGAAAGGTATGGTCAGGGAATTGGTGCACAATTTTAAAACAATTGGTGATAAAGCATAAGGTCCTCCGGCCTTTCTCTCATTCAGTCTATTGCGTTCTTGGTATAACTCGAAGTGTTGCAATGTAAGTGTTCGAGCAGCTGCGGAGGGTGATCGCGGGCAAAATGAAGGCAGAGAGCAGGTATTTTGATGGGCAGATTGGGATTCAGCGTTGAGTTTATCGGCATCTATAGCTCCTAGCTGTTTACTAGAGCCCTTACCACGCAGTTGTTTCAAAAGCTGCCACAGGTCACGACAGTTGTTGCTGGATAAAATGGCATTAATGTACAGGTCATTCAGTCGTAGAATATCAGATTGTATGGCTGAAGAAGGTAATTTGACACGATCGGGCAGTTTAATTTGACATTCACGCTCTTTCGTCCTTCTAAGTTGTTTCAGTAATGAGGAAGAGAACTGGTCTTCCCTTAAAGAAATGGTCACAAGTGAGCAGCGAGTTCGAAGCATAAATTGAAAAATTAGCTAAGATGCTCACCTTGAGCGGACAAATTGTCATTGTTGAAAATAGTAAAATTAGTGAAGGACAATGTTGTTTGAGGTCTAGCGATGTCACACGTGGGACAATCTCCTCGTCTGATAGTTATGAATGGCATATGAGTCAAAGGGACGATGTTTGTCCTACGGTAACTAACAGAGCATGTCTTTATGATGCAGTGGTCAGAGTTGCCGAGTAGAGCCCATAATTACCTGGAAATCAATAGACCTTGGTTTGTGAAGACAAGATCTTATTTTGCTCCTCTCTAGTTCGAATAGTTACCATGTTGGTCAGAGCAAATGCCTGAATAGAATTGGTATCACATTTATTGAAATCTCCAACAATCACACAGACTGACCGCTGGAGTTTCGGTAGTAGGAAGGTTATAACTCCTCAGCAAATGTGCTTAGTTTGGGCGATGGTGTGTCAGGCGAAATGTGTGCGTTTCCGATGAAAACAGAACTACAACCGCACAGGAACCGTGGCTTGCATTCAGTCAGATGACAGCCAACATTGCTTGTTGTGTACGTGAGCAATAAGGCTGCCGGATTGTACCAGCGTCGGTTGGTGTAAGTAATCACACCGCCTCCATGCTTTTGGGGTGATTGTAGTGACCTGGAGTTTCATCTGTTTGTCTGTGTAAAATATTATTAAAATATACTGTCGCTTGAAATTAAGTGCATTTACATTCCTCCGACATTTTTCATCGGTGGCTTATTATTTGCGTTTAAATTACAAGTGTTTTTTGAGGTAATTCACTTTACGTTAACCCAAATAAATTAATATATTAATTTTTCACCTTAAATCACTTTAGCTCTAAATTAATGCTTACTTTTTGCTTGTATTTATGCAGCGATGCTTTTTTCGGTGTACTCGGAGATAACAACACTCTAATTGCCTAGCTTATGCCCAGTGTATTTTTTGTTTTCTTTTGGCTGCTGTCACCTTAGGAAACGTGGCTTTGCACCGATAGTATGTGGTCATTTACGATAGAGAACTAAGTGCTGTGATGGTAGTTTATTGGTACTCATCTTGACATTAATCCTGAACACCGGCAGATCTTTTATGTCGGAAGTAATTTTAATGCTGCTGTCATTTTTAATCTCCGGACGTTGATCTCCTTGCACAGAAATGCTAAATTCGCCTGTGTTTTTGACTAATGGGCCGGGGATTTAGTCCTTACCGGTTTGTGGGTCTTTTGTGGTAGCGGACGTGCGATCGGACTATTTAAAAGCCCAGACAGTTGATTTTGCACAAACTGGTTTCAGTATCGCCTAAAATCCCCGATGACAACTAATCGTGCCCCACAACTCCAGTTTGGCTTTAAATGCAGCTAATTTGTGTGCCAACTTGAAAACTGTTATCCATTTCCCGTGAATGGAGAATTTGGGTTTATTGAGCAAGCTGAATTTGTCACACAGGTAAGCCAGTTTTTCGACCCCTACCATGTCAATGAAATGCGCTGCCAGCGGTGAATCCTTTTCTGAGTGAGCCCTTTGCAATGGCTCAGGTCACTCAACTTCTCTAGTTTGCGATTTTCCTGTGGATAACAATATTGTTTATGTGAATACGAGAAGACATATGTCCTCTGCTTCCATCTCCGTACAAAGCCACTGAAAATGGCGCGAGTGAACGGCGTGTGATTTTATGTGCTTTATTACTTCAACGATAGCAACGATTACTTCAACGATATGACTGATATCGTTACTGTTAAATTCCGTTGATAATTTTATACCTGCTGGCATTTTCCTAATAAAGATAAAATGCGAAGATTCACTCTCAATTGCAGTCGTCTTAATCCGAGAGTTAAACCAGACATTTATCCGGTCATAGTAACGGCTCCGTCTGTGCATTTAACGACGCAGAAAGACCCTCTTAATTGTCCTGAGATAAGATCATTCATTGACCTGAACAATTCTGCTCCTGTGGTGTTGGTTGGTAAAGAAATTGCGCATAACAAATTTACAGACATCCTCCTGATAAAGGTAGCCCACATTAACAAGTAGCGTTGCCTTGTGGTTGATATCTGTAAATTCGTCAACCTGGAGTATATACCACGGTGATGTACTAATCCTCGCCAACGGTTGTGTCTCAATGTCTTCGACTATTTTCTCAATTCGCCTAGTCAATATGTTAGCCGACAATGGCACACGTTCTCTCATTACAACAGCAGCCCCTCTTGGAATTTCACGGGTAACAATTTTAGTGGAGGGCAAGATAAATTTCTCATTGATAGCGAATGGACTATTCTATTCTATTCTATTCGGACTATTCTCCGTTACGCGATGTGTATAGGTTCGTCTTAATTACCCTTTGACATGGGTGTTGAATAGTTTCGGTTGTGACTATGTATGTGAGCAATAACTGATTTTGTAGAGTACAACAGGTAATAGTGTGAATAAATTTCTAAAAGTAGCACCTATTAATAACTGATTACTTAAAATATGACGGATCAGGCATATGTTATTTGGTTTACCGCATTGAGATTACAAGCCACCATGGTCAGCCACTAATCGGGAAATACGCCGGACGGTAGTTCCTCCCTATTGTGGCCGGTATTTGTGTGCATTCCCTTGGCATGCCACTGAACGCTAGTGGCTTGCACCACCAGCCAGCAGTTTTGCCACTGGGCCATTGGATTAAAATATAACTATGACCTAACCCAATCTATTCTCCAATCTCATGCACATTATTTCCCGTGAAGAAGACATTGGGCGTGGGTTTGATCGTCTGCAGAAGACCGAGTGAATGCGCACTCCCAATGAGTCACAATAAGGCAAAAACATAATCTGGTGTTTTTCCGGGCTAGTCGTTCATCTATGTGGCTTGAAATCTAATCGTGGTGAATTAAAGTACTAAGGCACTGCTGAAGTCATCTTACTTTGCCATCGTGCGATGTAGACTCGGTGATTAACTTACGAGAGTTAGGTGGCAACCTCTAGCTTTGGCACTTTGAAAAAACGTATATAGGGGAATTCTGTATTGGCTGTATAATACAGTCAGTTGTTTAGTCTCGCCGCTAACTAGGCTTTGCAATATTGTCAAAGCGTGGCCATTGTTATTATTCAGACCACACAACGTTGAGCAACAAAGTTGTAAGCGTTTGCGCAAACTTCCGTATAACGAACGGCAGAAGAAACTCGACATGTTTAGTAGACTTCACCGGCGTCCAAATAGATAGTTTACCTAATCGTGCCAAATATTGATACATCTCTGTCGCATAATCCGTTACCATCTTAAAATAATCAAGAACGCCGACCTGAGAGGAAAGAGCTTGAAACCGTCAACAATGCAGTTGTCTAGATTGTCAACGAGCTTGCTTCCTCCTCCGAGTTTCGCAACCCTGGAACAGCTTTGCTAACTCCGTTCCGACGTCTCAGCCATTTTCAAAAAGTTTGGATAGCGTTATGTGATCCCTACAGTTTGTTATATTAACGGATACTGTGGAATGTATACTGGCTAACCAGTTCCACATTGAGGCATGGGATTCAATGCAGACGGGTGAGTAATCCGATGGTTCTTAATCGTGCACATAAACCGTATTAACTAGTCATATCCTTTTGCAGGATGTTACCTTAGTCTCAAAACATCTTGCTTCAAATTTACCACTACATTTTCGATTCACCTATGCACATTTTATCTTGTCAACTTTTGCTGTCATCGAAGCTGCAATTGCGTCCATTACCAACCTACTGAGTTTGTGAATCCAATACATATTCCTCTGTAATAAACCAATGTTCCATTGTAGTCTTTAGAGACCGTTTGCTTTGTGCTATTTACAAGGCAATGCTAATTGTCAGTTTCCGGGTTATAACTCAAAAATGAACGGATTGAATGCGCCTTGCTGATGATTTCTACAAGAATGAGAAGACCATTCAGCGGTTTTTCGGAAGAGCAGTGGCCGTAAAGCAGAGTAGGATTGTGACGAGTGTCACTCGGAATTTAATCCACGTTCCACAATTGGCTGCCCTTCGGCGAACAAATGCCACGTACAATTAATGGAGTAATATAATATTAAGTAAATGAATACTCCTATTTGAACATTTGTACATGTAGGTAACTGTTCTCCACTTTCACCAAAATGTTGTTATTACAAAGAAATGACGTCGGACGCGGAAATGAGCTTCGACATAGATTTGGCTTGACGTACTCAGCTGGAAAATATTATCATTTTGCAAAACAAGGCGATATTAGTTTAAAGTGTATCTGTTGCGGGCCCGTCAAAAGTCCCCGCAAATACGCGCCAGAAACCCCGGCAGAATAGCTGTGGAAACCAAGGTCCAATTCCTCCCCACAACGCAGCAGAGCTCAGCCACTCCGAGAAGTTGCCCAACTACGCCCCTTTTGACAATGGCCTTTTACAAACTACCACTTCGTCATGGTAGAAATCTTCCCTTACTTAATGACCCATAGCATCGGCTGTGATCGCCATTTGTCGGTCGTAAAAGAGCCTACAGAGGACCACTTGCCTTTTCTTTCTCTTCGCCTAAGTTGGGAGTCGGTCGGGTCGCGTGATTGCGTGTGAGTCGTTAGCTGGCCAGCCCTCGCGCGCGTCTATCATAACCCCCTCTCGTTTGCGTCCGTTCCGAGGCTCAGCGTCTATCCGAACACGTGCGGCTAGGATTGTTCACAAGCTCGCTCAATTTTCCGCCTCACCGGCTAAGCTAGCGTCATCAGGACAGCGCAATTCCGTTCGAGTGGCCAGAGTTACAAGTCGTCATCGTAGGCGTGCCAGTGACACTCTTATCAGGCAATTACGCAATTATCTCAAGAGGCGGCGTTCCCTCAATTATAACAGTACCAGACAAAGATCAGTCTTGATTGTATTTTCCGCTCCAATCTTACTCTCAAGTCAATGGGTCACAAATGTTCAACTACGAAATTTTGAGGTACCGCTGGTCTGATAAGTTACCGCGCGGTTGCATAAAACTTTCTGAATCGCCGCAGTCCTCTACTAACTCATGGGAGTTCCGCCCGTATCAAGCAGTGATCTGTTTTTCTGTCAATTTTGGGTTATAAAGTGCTGTGGATGGCGGAAAATTCCACACCGTATTTCGTTGTAACCTGTGCTCTCAAATGGTACGATGTTCAATGGGAAGCGACAAGTTTTGTTTCGATTTGTACTCCACTAAGATGAGATCATTACGATGTAATGATTTGTGTGCAAGCAGTAATGAATAAAGTTTGTTTATAACTCTGACTAGTCCAAAGATTGCAGGCACACCATCCCGAGACATTTGAAATGTCAACTGAAACGGTGGCTTCTGAACAACCAAGTTACGGAAAGCAACGCTTTACACAAAAGCTAATGATCGAGCGATCACTCTAATGCAGTTGATACG